>VWYI01013696.1:54418-122557 GCA_013399455.1 Anthoscopus minutus | reverse complement strand
GAGAGAGAGGGGGGACAGCAGAGAGAGAGAGAGAGAGGGGACAGCAGAGAGAGAGAGAGGGGACAGCAGAGAGAGAGAGAGGGGGCAGCAGGAGAAAAGGGGATAGCAGGACAAGAGAGGGGACAGCAGAAGGCTCACAGTACCTGTTTGAGACCTGTAGGTGCCACAAAAGAAGCCCAGTCTTTTATCAAGGGGCTGTCCTCAAAGATGCAGAGCTGCAAGGCTCTTCCCTGAAAAACACCACTTCACACACTTGTAAAATATCTGTGGTTTAGCCTTTTTTTTTTTACCTTTGAATGGGAAGAACCTTTAGTGGGTCTTGTTCATTGAGAAGTCTACAGAATTAGTCATAGCAGGACTGTATGGTGCAAAATATTCTTTGCTTTAACTCCAAAGCCAAGTGCAGTTGATGTTAACAGGAGTGATAGGCAAAAATGAAGGAGTGAGCCATGCAGTGGAGCCCTTTCCTGCTCAGAGGATGGAGTGCAGCTGCTCACCTTGAAGAGCAGGCTGCTGTGTGAATCAGCCATGCCCTTGAGCTGTCCTATCCATTCCCCTTCCCACTTTTCTGAAGAGCTTCTCTTCCCAAGGTGCAGTTTTGTCTCGAAGAAATAGCAGCTTATAGCACTGTATGAAAACAGCCCAGCACACAGAGCAGGGAGCAATTCCCTCGGCAGCAAACAAGGAAAGGATTTTTCTCATTTATCCTGGATATACTCCAAGAATTCTCTGTTCAGTTTAGTTATTATCTTTCCCTACGGTGTGGAATATTCAATTAAACCTTCTCTCAAATTGGCCATAGCTTTCAATGGAAATTAAAGCAGTTCTATTTAGGTACCAGTATCTGTCACAAGGCTTAATGTTCAGAGAGAATAGGAATGGTTCCACCTGTTTGGTGTGAATTAACCTCGGCTGACATTCCTCATGTTTCAATTCCTCAAAAGCAGGGGAAGATGACAGCATTTTTGCATCCACCTGCATGTGCTGGCTCTCAGCTTTGGGGTACTGGAAGGACACAGCAAATACACTCTTCATGTGGAATGTATTCCAATGAATCTGGCTTTTTTTTTTTTTTTTAATAGGTTTTATGATTCACTAGGGAGAAAAATATATATTGAGCAGAATGTTCTTCTAAATGATCTATCACTTTCCATGCAGCACCATATGGACACACACCTCCTTCTGTGGTTAACATGCTTCTTTTATTGTGAAATCAACCGAAATTTCCTAGATCCTGCCTCTTACTGAAAGAAACACGCTTCTGTCAGAGGAGGCAGACCCAGAGCAGGAGTACATTTGTTTTATCTGACAAGGAGGGGGAAAATGCATTTTGGAACCCAATCTTGTTTACAGGTTGTCTTAAACTGAGGGCGGCTCGTGTTCATTCTGGCTTAACTCATTTTGGGCTCTTAAAAAAAAATGTAACTCAGAAAAATAAAATCTGCCCCTGGGGGTGTCTCACCAGTTAGTTTGGCTGGGAAGCTTATTTATTTTATTGTCCAGAGACAGTGGGAAATGTGTGAGGAGTGGCAGCAGCTGTTGAATAGTGTAAAGGGAAAGTGGGCTAAAATAACCAAGCACTTTCAGATGTGTGTGCTCAGATATGCACAGCTCCTTGTTCTTTTCTTGATGAAATGACCAAAAATGAGTCACAATCTGATGAGAAGGGTGAGGGAAAAGCCTCTAAGCACAGCAAAGAGCTTCCTCCTGGCCTCAGTGGTTTCTGTGGATGGAGCTGCTCGTAGTGTTCAGCAGTGATAAGCCAAAAATGTGTTATCACTCTTGGAGGGCAAGTCCCTGGACATTGCTGGGACAGAAATAAAGTTAGCAATTTGAATTTATAAAAAAAAATCCAAATAGCAAAACGTTGCTCCCACAGAAGCAGACACTTCAATGCCTTTGGCTGTGCTGACAAGAAACATCTGAGTAACACAACTTAGCCAAAAAATGGGCTTTTTCTGGTGCAGGCACTTGTAGTTTCCTGTCTGCAAGAATCTTGATGGCAGCTTGTTTTATTTATTAGTGACTTTTTAGTGCTCTGTGAACCAAATCCTCCTCCTGTGTCAGGTTCTGTGGCTCAGCCCTTATCACCCAGAGCTGGGATCTGGGCTGCAGTGATTTCAATCACACATTAAGGCTGTAGCAAAGCAACTCCACAGGCTGAAGATTAAATAGTTTGGACTTGCTTATCTTGGTTATACACAGGCAGCAATAAGAGGAAAAAGAAAGGCACTCGAAATAATTTTATCTAGCCAGTGTTGCGAGGTTTTTCCTGCTCCTCTGCTCCCCTGATAGGTGCAGCTGCTCTCAGAGCTCTCCCTGCCTTGCCCAGCTCCCTCGGCTTGAAAACCACACCAGTATTTTAACTCTTGCTGCCCAACAGGAAGGGCAGGTTTGTTGGTTTGGGTTTGTTTGGTTTTGGTTTGTTGTTTTTTTTGCCATATAAAAGCTAAATGTTGAACAGGGCCAGCAGCAGGTGGAATATTTGGAAGTGTTTTTATTTAATCTTTCATGAGCTTCTATTTCAGCTTAGGGAAACTGAGTTATTTAGTAGATAAACCCAGTGGTTATTTGTGGCTATTTCTACCTTTTGTTCTCAATCTTGTGGTTTTTAAACTGTAAATGGCTCAGTAATTAATTACACAGACAGCTTGTGGTGGCTCTTACACAAGTAACTCCCGCTGCTTCGTGTGGACCAGTTTCATTAACCCTTGAAGACCACGATGCTGCTTGTTCACCTCTGCTCCCGCAGCCAGGGGATGTCCTGGACATGTGGGACACTTCTGGACCCTTAGATTTGTTCCTGTTTCCCACCTCAAGGAGATGAACTGTTCACTTTTAATGCAAGCTGTGTTTTCCTGTGATGGGAGGGGGACCCAATCTGACCTTTGGTGTGATGTGATATAAATTGACACCCTCTAATTGAAATAACAGCAGATGACAGCCCAGAGAGGGGTGACAGGCAATCCAACACATCCCTGAGTCAGCAGGTCCCTAACTGGATTATCTGGTGCCAACATCAGACTCTGTGCTTCTGGGATCTGAAGCAGCTCTTGCACAGGACCTGAGCACTTCTGTATTTTCCAACTGGAGAAAACTGGATACATTCAAATATATTTTAAATCTCTTGCTTCCAAACCCACTCCTACAGTTCTCAGAGCCATCATCTTTATGGGCCAGGCTATAATATTCCTTCTTAGGGTGAATGAGACTGCTCAGGGAGTGCAGCAGCCCTAGGTCTCAGGAACAAGTCTGGATGCCATAATCCAGTCCCTTATGCTTTATGGCTATTATTATCTTTTCCCACCAGCAACATGAGTTGCACACAGGTGTAATTTAAAGCTAGAGACAATGTGAAATGTGTTTTGAATAACAGATGAGTTTCAGTCAGGTGTCATTAACATGTAATTAAAAATAAAGATAAATACAAGGCCCGTGGCTGTGGCTTGGTGCATCCTCTGCTGTGGTGGGGCCTGAGGGAGGAGACACAGGGGAGAGGTGGTTCCTTTCTAATCTTCCTGGCAGAGTCTCTGTGCAATACTTCTGTGGAGATGACAGAATTTGCTCTCCCTGGAGTGAGGGGCTGTTCTGTCCTTAGCAAATCCAGCTGATTTCCCGCTGTCAGGGAATATGAGGGTTATTCCTGTTCATTCTCATCTTCCTTCCATCTGGAAGATCCAGCATCTTCTGTTCATTCTTTTTTTTTCTCTCTCTCCATTTTTTGTACATCACATCATCTATATATTTTATTTATTCCTTTTCCCTGACCTCCTATACCCACAAATTTCCTGCATCCCCCTCCAGGTGAGCTTCCAGCAGCCTGACTAAAGTGAATTCCATGTTCACATCCCTGCAAGTCCCTGCACGCTGAAAAAACAGAGTCTGCTGTAAAGACAGGGCAGCAAAAGATTGGAAAATGATCTAAAAATGTTAAACCAAGGTTCCTTCCAGTCAGCTGAAAGACTTTCTGACTGTGAGCACTTCCACCGTGTCCTTACTTGCACTGAACTTAGAGGAGCAGCCAGACATTGACACTGATGAGAGGAAAAGTCTCGGTGAAATCAAGAGAGCTGATCTTTTCAGGGAGGAAAATTTGGTTTCTTTTGTGTTCTGAACAGCCACACAGGAGATAAAACTGTCTGATACAAACAGGATGGAGAGCAGTGAATTTAGTTGGAGCTTTCTGTGGGTGTTTTGAGCAGTGTCAGTGAATTCCATGAAATTCTGTCCTCTCTGCAAAGCGGTGGGCAGGGAAGAGCTTCACCTCAGGGATGGGCATGTGAGCAGCTCCCACCCTCAGCTCTGGGTCTGAGAGAGGATAAATAGATAAGGTGAAAGCAGAAAGTGGTTGAGGAGAGAGGAAAGGAGATAGGAAGGAGTTAACAGCTCAGAAAATCAAAGTGTATTTTTAAAATGAAGAAAGGAAGTCAGCGCAAGGGGGGCTCCCATAGAAATCACCAGCCTCAGAATGCTGCATTGCTGGGAAATGACTCCTGAGCTCCTTGAAGGTCGTGTCAGGTTGTTTTACCAAAATGTTTTCCCTCTTCTACCTATATTTAGTATGAGTTTGGAATGCTCTGAAGGACACAAGTGTAGAATGTCCTTGTCAGGGCTGGTCACACCAAAGCTCTTGGGACCCTCATTCCTGGGGAGCTGTGGGGCTGGTGCCAGGGGCTTCCTGAGGCATCAGAACATGGAGAGGGGATGGGGTGTAAAAGGGTTTCCATCCCCTCAGAGGATGCTCAGTTAGAGCCCATGACTGCACAAAGGTTTCAGTCAGGGGTGGCAGAACCTCTTGCACTGGGCTCGGGTTCATTTTATTACTGTGCTTAACAATGGGGGATCCAATTTGGAAGGAAAATATCTCCATTTTTTAAATCTCCACTTTTAAAGGTGAACCTAAGGACTGTGACTTGAATTGAGCTTTGCTGTGACAACACTGCCTGTTCCCACTGGTAGAACCTTGGGTGAGGTTTCTTTCTGTGCTCTGTTTAGTGCAGGATATTTCCATGACTCCATGTGAAATTCAGTGGTTTTGGAAAAAAAATCTGCTGTTATAACCTAAATAAAGTGTCATCAGGTCTTTTCCAAGGTGAATGACACACAGCCTCTTGCTGCTGAGACTGTGTTTTACATTTTAAGCCTGGAACATGTTGATCCCATGAGTGACCTGTCCCATTTTCCCTGTCTGATGCAGATGACAACACCCTGCACGGGCCGGTTTTCCTCCAGGAGCCCAACAGCGTCATCTTCCCCTTGGACTCAGAGGAGAAGAAAGTGAAGCTGAGCTGTGAAGTGAAAGGAAATCCCAGGCCAACCATTGGGTTTGTTCAATGTTTAACTGTTCTTAGAACCTTTACATAGGAGCCTTTCTCTCCTGCGTGTATCTGTGATGTCCCTGGAGGCTATTACAGTGCTGATCCCAAAAAAATCCCCAGGGACAGCTCTGATCTCTTCCCTGTGACAGGGACAGGATCCAGGGGTGGCTGGAGCTGTCATGGGCTTTAGGTTGGATTTTAAGGAAAGGTTTTTTCCCCCAGAGGATGCTGGCACTGCCCAGGCTCCCCAGGGAATGGGCACGGCCCTGAGACTGCCAGAGCCCCAGGAGCCTTTGGACAGCACTCCAGGGATACCCAGGGTGGGATTGTTGGGGTGTCCTGGCCAGGAGTTGGACTTTGATGGTCCTTGTTGGTCCCTTCCAGCTCAGGATGTTCTGTGATCCTGCAGCGTTAGGAACAGAGGGAATGGACACCAGGAAACTGCAACATTTGGACAGGAGTTCTAAAAAGTTACAAAAGGATTATAAATAGTCCTGGCTCTCAGATTAACCATCCTTTCCCATAAACATGGACAAAACTCATTCTTTACAGCTCTAGCAGCTGCTTTGGGATCCTTGGGGGAAGGTGCTGTCCTCCTGCAGTGCTGTTGCTGCTGTAAATCATTGGTGCTGCTCTTCTCTCTCCTTTGGGGCCTCTCTTACTCTGCTCACCAGTAAATGCCATTCTGAAACCACTTAGAGTCACCAGGCCTCTGCCTCTGTGCTGTCTCCTGACACAGGCAGCTATTTAATGCCATAAAATCCACGAATCCATGGAGCAGACACATCTCCAGAGTTTCCCTGTGCCCTCAGGAGATGGGAGGGGCTGTGTCCCCATCCTTGCTCCCTCCAGGGCTGCTGGGGCTGGAATTCCCCAGTGCACAAATTTGTGACAACATCTGCCAGGAGGGAATTCTCTTAAATTTATAAGCAAACAACCAGCAAGAGAGGGGAAAAAAAAAATATCCTCGGTGGACCTGAATGGATTAGAGATCCTGTCTCAGGGACTTCCCCATGCCAAGTGATTAATTCCAAAGAGCAGCAGCACCTGCAACCACAGAAGCATTAATCATTTCAGAGACTGAAATATATGTCAAGGATATTGCTCTTTCAGTTAAATACTGGAATATTTCAATACCACTCAGGAAATTTGCATTTTTGTGCCACTTTTTATTTTATTTTTGATAAGTAGTCAGAACTGCTCTAAATCTCCCTTTACTTACTCCACGCTGTGTTTTCAAATACCCAAGAGCATCAGCAGAGTTTCACTTTGGCATTCTGTGCTCTAGGTGGAAGTTAAATGGAAGCAGTATCGATGTGGGCATGGATTACCGCTACAGCCTGCTGGAAGGCAACCTGCAGATCAATAATCCCAATAAAAGCCAGGATGCTGGAACGTACCAGTGTGTAGCAACAAACCCCTTCGGAACGATTGTCAGCAGAGAAGCAAAGCTGCAGTTTGCTTGTAAGTAAGAAGGCAGCCTCTGTCCCCACAGGGTGCTGGAAAAACTGGGAGCTGTGTGTCTTTTCCCAACTTTTCCTATGGGGTGTTCTCTTAATTCATGAAGTGAGAAACAGGGGAAATGTGAATAAGAAGTACTGATCTTGAATTATCGTGATTTAGCCAAAATTGTGTGGATTATGCAGGGTAAAATATTTTATTTATTGAGGAAGAGGTTACCTAGGAAAGGATCTGGCAAATGGGATCTCACCAGAGATATTTTCTTTTCCTTGGATTAAATTAATTAAAACTTCAAAATGTTCAAAGGGAGCATAATCTCCACAAGGGATGAATGCACAGAGAGAGATTTCACAAGTCCTGGGTTTCATCACTAAGGTGTGGGCACTCTGAGGGTGAAAGGGGAAAAGGGGCATCTCTGTGCTATTTTGGGTTAAAGCAGAGATGCAGCTTCTTGTCAAAAGCTGAGGATAAGAAAAGGCAGGATCTTGCTGTTAATTAACATTACAAGAAATTATGCAAAACCATTTCTGTGAGAGTGGGCAGAAGATGGTGCAGGACCACGAGCCATCTTTTTGCTCTTGTGGTTGTGAAGGTGAAGGCAGAGAATAAATACAGGGGCTTGTTCATCCTTCACATGTGTGATTTCCCTGTGCTGTTGAACTAGGAGGGGTGTGCAGGAATTCCAGCAGGAATATTCCCTGCAGGAGCATGCAGGACTTCAAGGCAGAGCCTTCCCAGACATGGAGTTCTCAGTAATGGAGAATGGTGAAATGAAAGGTGCTTTTGACTGGCTGGGGAGAGAAGCTGATGTGCTCCAGCTACAGAAATGAAAAGATAAAAATGACAATAACCCCCAGGTTCACACACTTTAGAGAGATGATTTGTAATGAGGAATAATGCAGAGGGTGAAGTCAAGTCCTCTGTCTCCCCACATTGACAATAAACTATCCTGCAGCCTGTGACCTGCTGGAGTTTGTCTGGAGGTGCATTTTCCCTGGGGATGGGTAATGAGCAGCTGCCTCAAGACCATTCCCATCACTCCAGATTTCAGCATGTCAAGGTGACTGCTTCATAAACACCACCCTGGGCTGCTGCTGTCTCAGCAGGCTCTGCCTTCCAATCCATGGCCATTCCCAGCTCCCAGGGGAGCCTGGGCAGAGCAGCACTCCCAGCAAAGCCCCTCAGCACCCCTTGGCAGGGTCACAATGTCCCAAAATCCATCACAGAAGGACAAGCTGGGAGCTAGGTAGCAGCTCCTCAAATCTGGGCTTCAGAGCTCAGCATATGGGATGAGACAGGAGCATCCTCCCAATCCCACAGAGGCTGGGGAGGGACTGGGAGGGAATTCCCAGAGAAGCTGTGGCTGCCCCTGGCTCTCTCGAAGTGTCCAAGGCCAGGCTGGGATGGGATTTGGAGCAGCCTGGGTTCCCAGGACAGGAGCTGGGTCCCTCTCAACCCAAGTTGAGGTTAAACCCATGAGTTTTAGGGTCCCTCTCAACCCAAATCCATTGTGGGATTCTCTGATCCTGACAAGTGCAGTAGTCAGGGACTACCTGAGTGGAAACTCATCCTCTTCTCACATACCTGCTCTGACTGGTTCCTACCTGAGGAGACTGGATTTAAAAACAAAGCTTGTTCTTTTCCACTAGTTGTGGGGAACTCGTAGAAATGGATACATTTTTGACTCCAAGATTAGATTTTAGTTTGCTAAAACAGCATAATCACCTTAGAACCACTTGGATTAAAGAAAAAAACATTAGGGTTTCTCAAGGTGGGCTTTGACAAAACAATTTTTTTGTCTTCTCTAATCAAAGGGATTGCAACCAGAATTAGCTGAATTAGGAAACACAGAGTGATTTAAATTTACTACAAAGGCTCTGCCTCTAAGAAACAATAAAAATGGGCATGTGAAGCTTCATCCTTCATCTGAGCAATCCCTTATTTTCCATCCTCATCATGTGCTGTGTGGTTTTTGTTTTATCCCATTTTTATTTCTGAAGAAAGAACTGCTGGGATTTTTGAGAATGATGGCTGGGATGTGAGGGGTTTTTTTCCTCCTCCTTTTAAGAGTTAAATTGTGAATCTTGGGGCATCAGTTACTTGTGTTGTTCTTTAAGGGCTGTGTTATTTTTCTGTAGCCTTTTCAGGGAAGATTAAACTGCGATTGAGCCATTCAGCCTCCTGTGGAGGGCAGACAGGGTCAGCAGTTTCATCCTTGAAGTGTGTATTTAGGTTACAAACTCATTATGATAAAAGTGCTAATATTTCCCCCGAATGCTTTTTGATACATCATTTTCATTTCAGGTTTGCCCTTTTTTCTTCCTCCCTCTTTTTCCCTTTCTCTTCCCCCCCTTTTCCTTTTTTTTACCCCCGTGCTAGTTGTCTCTTAAATGGAACATTTTTTTCACCAAGTGAGGAATCTGCTGTGCTACAGTAACAGAATATGGATTAATGATACCCTAAGCCCTGTGCTTATAGCAACACAGGCTTTCAGAAAATAAAAAAGCTTTAAACTCTTGAGTATGGATCTAATAATGGCTTTTCCACAAAGATCTACGGAAACACAGCTGAACTAGATTGAATGATACACTTTTTATTTCAGGGACTGGGGCTTAGCTTGATGATTTTATTCACTGTGCTGTGGTTTCTGTTGGGAAATAACCCTGGAATCAGTCAGGAGTTCTGGCTGGAAGGCAGCACTTTGGGTGTGAGCCCACCCCTTCAGACATGTGGTTCAAGTTCTTTGCTTTGGCCTGGATATTGCTTCCATTGAGGATGGAGATGAAGCTCCCATTGATTTTTAGTGGCACCAGAGTTGCCCCACACCCCTCCCCAAGTGATGAATTTGCAGCTTGTTCCGCCTGCTCAGCTCCCATCCCTTTGGCAGGACAGGGAGGATGAGCTTCCAGTGTGTCCTTGCCAAGTTATTCCTGCTGACCATGGAATAATGTGCAAAATGGAACCTCTCACAGGTGCTGGAAGTTGTTTAGTCACTCTCTAAAATTCCCTGGAAGGAGGTGGTGGCAAGGTGAGGGTTGGTCTCTCCTCTGAGGGAACAAGAGACAGGACAAGAGGAAATGGCCTCAAGTTGTGCCAGGGGAAAATATCAGGAAAAATTTCCTCAGTGAAGTATGGTTTAGCACTGGAAAAGGCTGCCCAGGGCAGTGCTGCAGTCACTATCCCTGGAATTGCTCAGCCAGCGAGCAGATGTGGCACTTTGTGGTGTGGTTTGGTGGCCCCGGTGTTTGCTCAAAGGTTGGACTTGATCTTGGGGGTCATTCCCAGCCTTAATGTCTGATTTATGGCCACACTCCATAATCATCAGGTCACCATGGCAAGTTCTCTGAATCACCCCTGCAGAAGCTCCTGCTCCGCCCAGCCCTTGCAGATCCTTCTCAGGGGAGTGCATTTGGAGATTCTGTGTGTTCAGATTTAGTTTCATTTGGTGGCCTCTGCTGGTGCTGGTCTTCCATCCTGTCCCAAATGGGCTGCACTGCTGGAATTGGGTCCAGAGGAAAGGGGACAGTGCAGGGTTTCCCTTCTGTGTTAACTCTCTGCTAAGGAACGTCCAAGTTGTTGATGATCACAGTGGGATAAGCAAGGCAGGACAATTCCTGCTGATTTATGAGCTCCTATAGGGGAGCATCTCCAATTAGAAGTAACTTGGAATTTTACCTTGCTGAGGCTGCAGCTTGTGTTTTACTGCCACAGCTTTGGAACCAGACAGTTTTGCACATCTCCAGCACCCCCATCCCTAGGGTCTCCATGCTGTGTTTGCTCCATCTCCACCTCTACCAGCAGCAGCTGGATCATCCCAAGCACAGGACCAAGCCTCTCCCAACAGCTGACCCCTCTCTTTTCCCATGAAGCCATCCCCAATGCTCACAGATGAAATATTCTCTCCCTGCTGTGATAACTTGACTCAATTTGGGCCTAAACTCCTCAGCAGGATATGCAGTTTAACCTGAAAATTCACAAAGCTGCTGCCAGCTGCAGGATGCTGCTGGGAAATATAAACCCTCTGGGAGCTGTGCAGGAGCTGTTGCCTTTCTCATCAGCACTGATGCTTGTCACATGCTGTTGATTTGGAAATGAGTATCCAAAGAGGAAAATCAAGTTTGAATCAGAGCTGGTTTTCAGTCATATCATTGTTTTGCCCCCTGTTGTTACAAAAACTGCCTGAAAGCCATGTCTGTGAAACAGGAGCTGTTAGAAAAATGGAATCTACTTTTCAGGGCTTTTTTATTTGAGGGACCCCATGAGGGAAGGATGGCTGATGTCCTTCCTTTTGCTTTGTGCTCAGAGGCCTCTCCGAAATCCCCTTTCCAACCCATGGCTATTTTCCAGGAAAGATTTTCCCTTGAATCTCTAATTTAGCAGATCCATGCTAATGCTGTGGATGTTTTCTGCAGTTGGCCAAAATTATATTGAGATGTCCAGGGGACTGAGGGACCAATTGCAGACAAGAAATGAGGCTTCCAGGTGAGTGGAGGATTATGAATCTGAAGAGAGGTGTCCTTTGAGGATGCTGAGCAGGCATGAAGCATCCCTGTGCTGCCCCAGCAGGTTAAAAGAAAGGGGAGAGGTCTCTTTGTTCTCTTCATCCTCCTCCTCCTCCTGATGTCCCCAGACAGGGGAAATGTCTGATTTTCTGCATGGAATTGAGCCTGAATTGTTTAACTGTGTCCTCAGTGTCTGAAACACAGGGTTGGAGGTTGGCTGCTTTCCACCCCTGGGAGCAGCCCCCACCTTGCCTTTTGTTTTGGCTTTTCCATTACTTTATTTAATTTATTTCACTTTAGTTTATTTAATTCCAGGCTTTTACACTGGATTATTCATGAGGGATGATCCTTGAGGGTCTTTTTCTGCTCAGGATATTCTGATCCAGTTTCAGAAACTTTTTACATTCTTCCTTGTTACCATGAACATCCTCTGAACTGAAGGGAATCACTTTGTTGTTTCTAAAAACTGCTCCCCACGCACACTTTATTAAAAGAATTCATTTCATAGAAAGGGTTTTTCCTTCAAAAATAATTGTTAAACATGAATTAGCGACCAGGATCCAGCACTGCACCGTGCAAAGAGTGGCAGAAAATCCAGTAATAACGCGCTTGCAATGAGAATACTTTGGGGCTTTGACCTACCATCCCAAAATAATTTCACTGTGGTGGCAGAAAGAGAAAATTACTCCCAATATCCTGCTGAAGAGGGGTTTTTTCAATATTCCCATTGCCGGAATGTTTGCTGTTATATCTTTTACACGAGTAAATCCCATCATTTTCACTGTTAGTTGCTAAGGAACACATTGTAATGGCTGCTTAAAGTCTTTACTGGTGAACCCTCACCGCCCTCGAGTGCATTCGTTTTATCTTTTGGAGAATAAATTGTCAAGGAAGTCACTCTTTCAAGAACAATTAATAATGAAAGCATTTGAGGGGGGGTGTCTGCTGAATTCCAGACAAAAAAACCCACAATCCCAGGGACTGATCCATGCATTCAGCAGGCAAATGGAAGAATTTCCACAGGGAGCACTAAAATCTTGGGGTTGATAAGAGATGATGTGGTTTAGATCTTCTGGAAGTGCAGGAGCCAGAGGGTTTGGGCTGGAAGTGCCGGAGCCAGAGGGCTTGGGCAGGTTTTTAGGATGGTGGGTGTGCCTGGCTCTGCTGGTCCTCCTTGGGAGCTTTATTTCTCCAAGGTTTTACTTGTCAGGAGCAGAAACCCAGCTCCACATGTTTTCCTGGCTCCTTCCTCACTCTGGAGTTTTCCTGTGGAGGAAAATATCCCACAGGGCGTGGGAATTTTCAGCGTCCTGGGTAGGACGTGCTCACCTGCACCCAGATAAGGAAGCGCCTGTGCCTGCCCTCATTCCCCACTGCATCCCCGTGCTCCAAGTCTGCTTTGCACCCCAGTATTGAAATATCCCGTTCAGCTCTTTCTCACACGGACATCCCTTCTGTTTTTTCAGAACCTGGACTTCAAATCCCCAGCTTTTCCCACAGTTCCATTCCCTTTTTCCTGGCATTTTCATCAGCGTGCTGCCTCCCACTCACGGTCACAGTTCAGAGCTGACACTCCCAGCCAGCCACTCCAAGGCTCACAAACCTGCTTTAAATCATTACATTTTCTTAGTTTGTCCTACATCCTCAGAAACTGATTTCCTTAACATGACCCAAATTCCTCTGCATCTCCCACAATCTCTCTTTTTTTCTCCCTGAAGCCTCTGTGCATCCAGGCCATTTGAAGGGTTTTGTTGTGACCTGAAACTCTGTAACTAAACATCATTTTGGAGCTGGAATGTCCAGTTCTGCCCCCTGCAGAGACTCCGTTGTCCCAGGTTTCCTCAGTCCCACCGGGATGTGCCATCCCTGTTTTCCTGAAGCTGTCAGGTTGTGAGAGCAGGGCACAGCCTAGCTGGGGTGTCCCCAGCTCAAACCTTTAAATTCTGTGCTTTCCTGCCAAATGTCAAATCTCTGATTCCTCCTCCAGTGCCTTTTCAAGTAAAAAATGCCATTTATATCAATCACTGCTGCCTTGCCCAAAATCAGCCCCTCCAGCTGCCTGTCCCCCCAGGGCTGGGCT
The DNA here is from genome assembly GCA_013399455.1 of Anthoscopus minutus. Classification (NCBI taxonomy): domain Eukaryota; kingdom Metazoa; phylum Chordata; class Aves; order Passeriformes; family Paridae; genus Anthoscopus; species Anthoscopus minutus. The sequence continues at coordinate 109,196 of VWYI01013696.1, read as the reverse complement.
TGGTGTGATCCTAACTCAGGAACAAGCACATTGATTTGTGGTTTTCCATCTGCTCCCACATCCCAGTGTTTCTCTTTGCTGAAATCCTGGCTGAGCCATGCACAGAGGAGCTCCCAACCTCTGCTCCTTCCCCCCAGTCTCTGATGGGAGGAAAACTAGGCTAAGCCTCACGTAAGCTCCTCTTTTTCCCTTTCTTTTCCCTTTTTTTTTTTTTTCCTTTTTTGATGAATAGGACCAAGAGGGAGTTTGCAGCAGAGGATGGATCCATAACCTACTTTACTTTCATCTGGGATAGAAGGACCCTTTAGTCAGAGCAGAAATTGAGGGGTTTTACCTGCTTTTTTCCCCCCTCCCCAGGATTATAAATAAGCTGAATACATTATTACTTAAAGCAGTGGCACTTGGAAATTATCAGTGCATGTTGTCCTAAAACAGCACCACAGTTCCTCTTCAGCTTTAGAAATTCAGGGAAAAGCAAGGCACAGACTTGACATTTTTCTCCATCTCTCTTCATATTTATTAATTTTGTCTTTAATGTGAAAAAAACTATATTCAAAGTGCAGATATTTAATATTTTATATCTAGAGACTTTATTCTTAAAAACTAAATTATGCTGTAGGTGTTTTTTTTTTTAAAAGATGAACCCCCAAGCATCTTGTAAAAACTGATTTTAGAGTTTTACATTTGCATTAGAGGTTATATTTTCATGGGATATTCTAATCAGTTTTCCTGGTTTGTGTGGCCAGTGGCTGGAGAACAGGACAAGAAACCAGAGGTTGTGTTGTTTACTCTGTGATTAGGAAACTTCTGACACCTCCCCTTTTGCCTCTACACCTCCTGGTCTATGAATGAAATCATGCTCTTGAGCCAGCTGAAGAAATGATTCTGTTCCTGATGATCCTTAGGGGTTCTGTACCAATGCAAATCAGTATTTTCTCTAAATGTGTGGAAATAGCAGTTCCATGGCCCAAGCACAGATTTGGCAAAGGGCAGAGGTGGTTCCTGCAGGAAAATTTCTCTTTCTCTTGATGGGATGCAAGGGCAGTGCAGAACAACTTCATGCCAGTGGCTGCTTTATTTTGTTTTTTCTGTCCTGCTTTCCCTCCTGAAAGCAAAGCCAGGAGTCAGCATTGGCATGTGGAGGATGGATCTCTCTTAAATGTGTTTGTGGAAAGTTGTCCCGTGCTGGCTTCCCCGTCTGCAGCAAACATGACTGGCATTTCATGATTCATTAGGCCTGAGAGAGGCACAGAATGGAAAAATATCAGCACTCTGAAATGCTGCTGAGCACCAAAATGTGCATTTCCACAGGGAGGCTGAACCACCAGACACCTGTGAGGATCAGGATTTCTGAGGGGTGGGTTTTGGTTGGGTTTTTATCAAGCAGAAGGAAATTTTCCTTTAAAACTTCCTGCTGAGTGAGCTGGAGTCATCCAGAAAATCCCTGGCAGTGCCCAAGGCCAGACTGGACAGGGCTTGGAGCAGCCTGGGGCAGTGGAATCTGTCCCTGCCCATGGGCTTTAATGAATTCTGTGACTCAGTGATTGTATTTTACATTGTTTTGGGTCTGAATTTGCATTCTTGACAGTGCCCAGAGTGGAAAGGTGCAGAAGAGCTCGTGGGGAACTCGTGAAGCACCTGCAGAGTTCAGACATCCCCTGAAAGAGGGGTACAGCACCTCCTGTGCACATGGAAGTTCTGCTCTCTGCCCGCTGCAAGAAAGTGCAAACAGAGCTTTTTTCTTTTTTTTCTTTTATTTTTCTTTTTTTTTTCCTTTTTTTTTTTGTCTAGGAAAAGATAAGAAAAACCTGAGAGTGAAATAACCCCATTTGAGTCAACCCAAGGGGAAATGTCTGCCCAGATTTTCTAGATTAAAGTAATAAAATTTTCACAGTCCTCAGCATTTTGTCTCAAGCCGAGGAGCTGCTTCAAAATAAATGTTTGAAATACTTCCCGTCGAAAGAAGGCAAACAGGCAGTTTTCATGAAGGGGAACATGAAGACAAGGAGGATGATTTTTTTTTTTTTTCATAATATCACAGAGAAGAGTGGTTTGATTTTGGAAAAGAAAAATGGGTGCCTTGCAGGAATTTCTAAGAGCTCCTGCTTCCATGTGAGATCAGTGGTGTGAAGGAAGGCAGAAAAGCCCTGGGGCTGCCTCGCAGCAAGGATCAAACCCCAATGAGGTGGAATTTCAGCCATGAGGGTTCAGAAATCAGTCTGGCTTTAACAGATGGGGGTCAGAAAACTGGGAAAATCCAAACAGTCTCAACACAAGAGCCAAGGTAGGGATGTCCAAGTCCAGTTTGACAGAGAGATCAGAGATGTGAGTGGTAAAGTTGCCCAGGCACTGCCTTGTTAATGGCCACAGTAATAAAGTCCAAGGAAAAATATTTTCCAGCAGGGATAGGGGTGGAGGGGAATGCCAAGATGTTTACCTCTAAAACTTCTTTTTCCTTTCTTTTCTCCCTGGTGAAGTTGAAATCCCGGTGAAATTTCTGCTCTAAAGGTCAAATTAGAAAGCTTTCATCCCCAGACTTGTAAACTATTTCTCAAATCAGTGACTCTCGAAATTATTCATTAGAACACCAGCTCTTAAACCAAAATTCTATTAAGCTCTGTATCAAAGGGGTTTTATTCCAACCCACACAGCTCTCTGGGTAGTCCTGACACACCAGCAAGGACACAGCCTGAAGAAAACTCTGTGTACTGGTGAAAGAGATGGCAAAAACCCCAGAAAACCAGGGGCAGTTTTATAGAGACACTGTTTGGGGATGGTGGGGCCATAAATATCAGCAGGCAAATCTTGTCTGTTGTGGGTGCCAGTTCAGAGCCTTCCTTCCTGTGAGTTCTTCCAACCAGTGCCCTCTCACATCCAAAATGGATTGAGGTGCACTGGGATGCCCTNTTATACTTATATTTATTTATATTTGTATTTATATTTGTACTTATATCTATATTTATGTTTAGATTCATATTTATAATTATTTTTTTTTAAAAATTAATTTTTTTAATAATTCTCTCAGCTTGTAGCCAGCAGCCAGTGGGGTGGGATTATCATGCCAATGCCTCCCCTGTCCACCTGAGTGTGAGTTTTATCCAGGACATGTCCTGGGGTCTGTTGTATGAGGAGAGTTGTGCGAACACAATGAGAATAATTTGGGAGAGGGCATCCAAATATCCCTGAATAGGAGGTTCTTTGCTCAGTCTGAACCAGGAGGATTTGACCAATCCTTCCATCAGTTTTATTGTTGAGGTGCCACTGCCAGACTAATCAGATTCCCTTGGGATGAGTCGTGTCCTCTTTAATAAAAGGAATAATCTCATTGTCTTCAATTCAAGGACTGGATATGACCTTAAACATCACCCTGAGTTTTAGATTGCTGGGATTATCTAAAAATTATAGAAGGGGTTTGAGAAGGCAAAGGCCAATATGATCTATAAATCTCTTTAAGTCATGCTTAAAAATTGGCTTTGGGTGTCTTGGCTGTGTCTGGGTACCCAAGGGGATTGGGCATTTCACATATAAAAAAGGTAATTACACCTTACCTATATCATTATTTCCTATTGTGTGGGTGCTTTAAAGTTCATTTAATATTAGTAAAGGTGGTGTTTTGTCCACTCCAGAGTACCCAAAATTGCCAGGGAACTGTGTTAGCGAATTGTGTTAGCTAATTGTGTTAGCTTTCTAATTTATCAGTTCCTAAATGATCAGATTCATTTTTAACCATTCTGTTTTGCTGTGCTCAAAGTACAACCAAGTCTCAAGGGTGAGACACCAACCACAACCCCCCATGAAATACAAACAGGCAATAAGAACTCCTGAAGTGCTGCTCCAAGGATTTGCTGCTCTCTAAGTGATGTGGGAGTGTCCTAACCCAAGACTTATTTTGGGTACATTTGGAATGGCACTAAGGCAGTGTTAATTCCCAGTAATTCCCAGGTGGATGCACAGATGTGCATCCTTCTCCCTCCCTGTGCTGCTCCCGGGCAGAAACTCTGTGTTCCCTCTGTCCAGGCTCATTGGAGATCTCATTTTGTGGGAATAATGATCCCTAAGGATGCAGGTCCTGTGCTTTGGAGGCTCCTTGCTGTTTACATCAACTCAGCTGATATCAACCATGTGTTAGCAAATTTGCTTTACAGAAGTCTCTAGAGGAAGGCTTTTAAGTAAAATCCACTAACATTTTAATTTTTGTAAGCCTATTAGCCAAGTTTTTCTTTGGCAATTAAAACCCATTGATGTGTAGAGCAGTGATTGATGTGTGCACATTTTTGTTGGAATATAGTAAAAGCAGAAATCGTTTCATACCAGTTAAACAGGAATAATAGGTGAAAATAGCACTGACACTGCTTTTCTGATCATTAGGAAAAAAACTCCTGAACTGTAATGACAAAGGGCTCACTAATGGTGACTTTTTGACAGCGTGTCATTCAAGGCACTGCCCAGCAGAGCTGCCTCCCACATGATACAGTCACAGAAACCGGCTTTCCAAAGGACATGCCGACACCTGCCACCACCAATTTGCATCACTGACTCTTCATCTCATTTTCTATAATATTTTTTGGGTGGTTTTTAATAGCTCTTGCACAGAGGGGTCTCTCCTAATTGTAGCGCCGGCGTAATTACGAAGCATTTTGTGTTCTAAAAATAGGCAGGTGTGGGCAAAAATCAAAGCAAAGCATGGGAAGGCTCCTCAGGCAAACACAGCCAGCAAAACAGAGCTCAGCCTTCACAAAAAACAGGGATCTCTGTCACATCCCCAGTGCCCTGAGGCTGGCAGGCTCCTGAGGGAAGTCTTGGTGCTCCAGCCGGGTTCCCAGGGCATGCTGAGTTCAGGAATTCTGTTGTTTCCATTATTTCTGTTGTTTCCATTATTTCTGTTATTTCCATTATTTCTGTTATTGTTGCAGCCAGTAATGGGAACCAAGGGGGGCTGTGTAGCTGCTCTGCTGGGATAGAAGTCTCACCACTGGGACAATCAGTGGAGCTGGAAATGATGGGGGATGTAAATACAGAAATCTGAGGCCAAATTTTACACTGAGCCCACCAGCAGAAGCTGATGTGACCTTGTTTGTTGGCTCATCCCTTGATGCCATCTGGGAAATGTTTCTTTAGAACTTTGCATGGCTAGGAGTCCCTTAGAAAAAGAATTACCACATTTCATAAGGCTCAAACCCAAGTAGGTGCTAAGAAAGGAGAAAAGGCTGCAGTTCCTTTTGTTTTGCTTGTAATTCAATCTTCTTTGCTATAAAGACTGATTTTTGTAGGCAAAATTTGGGGGCATTTTTCATTACTCTGGACAACTTGGGTAATTGTTACTGTGGGTTTGATTAAAGTTTCCAAATGCCATTTACTGAGACAAACTACCCAGTCTTGAGGGGCTGTGGATCATTTCAGATTGCTTAAGCTTTTATTAAACCCCATAACAGGTCATTCCACCCAATAATGCCATGCCCAAAGTGAGAAGCTGGTGGGCTGACAGCTGCTGCTGGCACCTCCTGGGCTTTGGAGCATTTTTGGGGGCACAGGAATCTGTGTCAGCCTGGCATCACTTCCCAGTACCTGCCAAAGTTGTGGCACTGAACATTAAGGAAGAGCTTTAATGGAGGCTACAGAAAAATCTCATTATTCCAGAAAAGTCATTCAAGTCCCCATTAAGGGCTGGGTGTTGGTGTGTGCATTGCACTCCAGTGCATTTCCGAAGCAGATGTCAAGGTTCTGTGCAAATATTAGCTAATTAAACCTCTTCTGAGAGACACAGCTGAAGTACTTGTCCTTAGAGATGTGCAAACTTTGTCACCGAGAACTGAAGTGACTTTCCCAAAGTCATGCCTCTGCTTTTAAATACATCCAGCTGAAATTAAATAATACATGCACCTTTCTGCTTCTGTGAGTCTGTTCAGCTTGATTTAGGATTGATATTGTCCAGAAAGTGTTTAAAAGGCACCTTAACTCATTCATTAAATAAGTTGTGAGTAGCTGTTACTCACAATAACCTGTCTGCATTCCTATTACACCCTTCTATTGTATTCTCTTGAAATCATTATTAATTGCTAATTACTAATCTTTCTCTAATGCTGTGGTTACTGGAGCTCACACAATATTTTTCTGTGCTCATTGGAGCCCTTGGTTTTGTATTACGAGAATTGTTGGCAGCACATTGATCTCCAGAACTGCAGGTGTTAATCTTTTTTTCCTCAATTTTTCCTTTTAATATGATGGGTCTGTGGGTTTCTTTGTTGGCTTTGGGTTTTTTATGGGCAAATAAAAACAAAAATCCTCCTCTGCTACCCAGAGGTTTTAGGTTTGAGGACAAAGGGAAGTGGAACTTGCAGGTGTTGTCACCACGAAGCTGAACCGTCCACTCTGCAATTCAAAGACTGCAAGGTGGATCCTAAATGAAGCTCCTCACTAATAAAATCTTCATGACATTATTGTTCCTTCCAATTTAGGTGTTGTAAAAATAAATCTGTGGCCTTCAGAAAGGACAGGCACAATAAGCCTGATGGCTTTGATGAGGCATTAGCCTTTCTTATAATTATCTTAATCTTGTTATTTTGCTCAGAGCCAGATTTGAAGCGCTTGCATGAGGCTTTTCAGAGCTGACTCCCAAAGCCTGATGGTTTGCAGTGCAAGCAGTAGTGATGAATGCTCTGCTTTATTTGCTGATTTTGACCATTCTTGCAGCATTTCCTAGATGTTCATCCAAGCAGAGTCTGCTTTTCCTGGTAGCAATCCTTTTCTTGTCAATATTGATGTGTAAAAAAATAGCACATTTATTCCTGCAGGCATTATTTGGGCTTCAGGCTGTTACTCCTCCTGCAGCTGTCCTCAGAGAGGATAGCATCCAGCCTTGTGCCCGTGTGCAGTCAAAATATATAAAAATCTGTGCACTGGCAGGTGGCCAGAGGAATTACAGCGGTTCCTGTAAAAATAAAATTTAAAAAACAAAAAGGAAAAACATGTAAATTGTATAGAATTTAAGTATGAAAAATTATATCTCTCTAATTGATTTTTTTTTTCTGTTTTCTTTTTGTCCTAAGCCAGAAAAGAAAGAGAGCAAGGCCCTTAAAGGTTTCTTTCCTAAAAAGGAAAATGAAGCAGCGACAACTTTGGATTTTATTAATTTGAATTTTTTTAAGTATGCTTTCAGGAAACATTTTTGAGAGAGGATAAAAATCAAGGCTCAGTTTTCCATCCTTGTAACCTTATAATGATGTTCCTACCAGTTCCTGCAGATAAATATTTATCACCTCTGTGTTTTCTCTGGTTCCCAACTGCACTGACAACAGGTTCATAATTGCCAAACCAAGGTTCAGCTACACTGGAAACAAGAAAAAAAAACAACAAACAAAACCTGAAATGCAGGAAATATTAAAGATCAGAGGCTGCCAAAGTGATTCTATGTCTTGGTGCTCCAACAAAGCAGCTGCTGGTGACAATCCTGGTGTCACTGCTCAGCTCAGAGTCACCCCCTCACTCCACTGCAAGTCTCTTGAATTCAGTGTGCAAGGAGAGCAGAGGGAGCTTTATTTTTGAAGTGCATGGGCCCTGAGGAGAGGAAAAAGAGAGAGGTGGAAGGAGGAATTTAATTTAATTAAAGCATCCTGTGGCTTAACATGCAGCTGGTGCAAGAGGCTTCCTTGTGGGGAAGGAAGGGTCTCCACACATGGGCTGGGAGGGCACCAGCAGTGAGGCCCTGGAGGGAAACAGCCTGGCTTGGGATGGAATTGCTTAATTAAGGCAGCAATTCCTCCTAAATTCATACACCAATCCTTCCCCCAGCATTACAGGTGCTGGGGGTTTCTCCAGCTGTGTCTGCTTCTGTGGGTAAATCAGCACCTTCTCCCCTTTTCCAGCCTGGAGAAGGCATTTCCTGATCTTTTTGTTGATGCTCCTCAGCCTCCTGCTGCCTCACATCCCACCCAGATCCCACCAGCCCACCCTCCAGGCTGATATTTGCTTTCTTTCATCATTTGCCTTTTGTGCTTCTCACAAGGAGAAGCCTTTGATCACCCTTTAACCGAGTTCTTTCTCTCCTGGCAGACCTTGAGAACTTCAAGACCAGGACGAGGAGCACGGTGTCCGTGCGCCAGGGCCAGGGCATGGTGCTGCTCTGCGGGCCCCCACCCCACTCTGGAGGTAAAGAGCTTTCCTTCTCTTCATTTCAGAGCTGTGGGGTTTCCATTCTCAGGGAATTCTCAGGGTTTTCAGGAATGCTGAAGCAGCCGCCTGCAAGGAGAGGGCTGTGGCAGGGCCACCCTGGCTGAGTGGGTTGTGCTGGGTGGTCCTGGTGATTGGGGAAGCTCCAGCTGGGGGATAAATACAGAGAAATCCACTTTATTCAGAGTATAAACTTCAGAGGTGAACTGATGGAAGCTAAAGCAATGTGTTCATATCCTGGAAACATGACCAAGATCTTCTTGTGCAGCCTGGGTTGTGGCCTGGGTATGTCTCCTGCTAAAAAGTTGAAGCTTGCTGACAGAGCCACTTTTGTGCATCTTTTCATTATTTTCTCTTTCTCAAACACTACTGGCACTATTTTTTTTGTATCCTGGGTACTTAGGATGTGTCCAGATCTCACAGGATGCTGCTTGCTTTAAAGAGGGGGGTATGGTTTATTTAGAAAATACCAAACAATTCTTTCAGCTCAGCACAAACTTATTTTAAATGTGCCATTTGCGGCTTCCTGAGCGTGTGTGTTGCTCTGTTCTGTTTAAAATGTGTTGAGGAGGGGGTGGTTCTGTCAGAGCTCCTGCTGGATGCCCTTGCTGTGCCTGACAAGCTCCATGTGTGTGTCCCTCCCCACCAGGACCCAAACCAGCCACTGCTCCTTCACCAGGGCACTGCTCGCTGGGCAGAGCAGCAGAACATCTCCCACAGATCCGTGTCCCTTTTAAGGGAATCTGCAATCCTGCTTTGAGCTCTGTCTGACCTCATCAGCTGGATGGAGCATGTGCTGTTAGGCTGAGCTTATTGCTCAGACAGGAGGAGACAGAGGCTTGAGGAGCTCCTGGGCTGTGTCTGACCAGCTGGCACAGCTGCCCACGGGCTTTGTGCCCCTGGGACCCTTCCCAGCCAGCAGCACTGAGCCCACAGCACTGCCTGCTCCTGGGGAACACCGCAGGGCTGCCTCCCATTGCTCCCATTCCTCCCTCCAGAGGGATTGCAGGAATTGTGCACATTTGTCTGCTCAGGAAAGCCCCGCTCTGCAGTGCCTGAAAGCTCCCTGCCCTAAGAAATCCTTGCAGTGTCTGTGGAGGAGTGTGAGCAGCGAGAAGGAATGGTTGTTCTGCTGGTTCAGGAGGTTTGGTCTGACATCATTTACTGGTGATACGCTAAACCAAAAGGTGCTGGTGTTATTTCCAGCTTTGGTTCAGTAAGAGGGACAGAGCCTCGTGTGCTGACCAGGAGGCGAGAACGTTTCTGGTAATAATTTCCCTCAATCATTTGGGTGAGAGATGACTTCCCCCATGACCACCCTCCATGACCTGCTCTACTACAGCCAGAAAATTATCCTAATTGTAGCCAGAGCCTCAATTAGTCTGAACTGACACTCTCACAGCTCGGTAACCGAGCTGGGCTGGTGTTACGGCGCTTGTTCTTCTCTGGCTTGCACTAAAAGTGTTTACATGAAAAAACAGGTTAATCCAGAGTCCTTGTTCTGCAGGAATTAATCTGCTCTGTGGAAACATTTTCTTTTACTTTTTCTCCTTCCCAAGGCTAGAAATAAGATGAGTTTTAAAAGTCACAACTGCAAATGAATACTTTTCAGCAACCATCATATTTCCATCAGCCAACTATGCTGGAAGCCCTAGGGTCTGTAGCAGCCACTGCACAAACCCAGAGCCTTCTCCTGCTCAGCTCTGGGCAGAGGGAGGTTCAGGAGGAGTATCAGGTGTCAGGGGCAGCTGCTGCTCCCCAGGAACAGCCATGGGCAGCCCCGTGCCCAGGGCCTGGCGGTGTTGGCAAAGCAGAGCTGTAGGGATCATCTCCTTCAGCCCCCCAGAGTAACACTGCAAGTGCTTAACAACAGGAGAAAACCCTTCAGCTGAGAAGTGAAAAATAATCCAGCTTCATTGGAAGCACGAGTGGTGTTAAGAGGAGAAAACACAATTACTTATTTTAAAATCTGATTAGGGCAGTGAACCCAGCTTCATCATCCTTGCAAAAAGTGTTTGATGGCATTAATGACCAGTGTTGAAACACAGAGCTAACTGTGGGAAAAAATAAACTTCCATATTATCTTTTTCTACTAAAGTTTCATATGTGCATTGAAAATGAAATCTGAAAAAAAAAATTTAAAAAAGCAAAACTATTCAATCTGAGAATTGTCATTGCTCTGCTGATGAGGATATTCACTGGAATAGTAGAAGCCTAAAAAAAACCATCCTGGCCAGGTGCTCAGATTTGGGAAAAGAAAAACAGTAAATGAGAAGGGAATTATTTCCTGTCAGCCATTGTGTCACTGGTTGTCTTGGGCTTAAGAATTGTGACTTTATTAAAAAGACACTGATCAGCATTCAGACCATTAACCTTTCAGCTGTGGTTCACTCTGGTACTTTGCCACTTGGAAATATCCATTTTTGAGGAGCTGTCAGCTAAAAGTGAAGTTATGCTGGCCTACATACATTAGTTGTTGAGCTTTTCTTTTTATTTTTTCTTGTTAATGATGCCAAATAAAGAGCTTCCTACTGTTCGAGCGTTACAGGAAATTCATCCCGAAAATGAGTCCAAATGATGAACAAGTCCTTTCAGCATCAACAAATGGGCTGTGTACAGCTCACACAGAACAATTTGGGCATTGCCGTGCATTGTCCCAATTTTTGGTTTGAAATGAGCTGGAAATTCAAGCACATGGATCTCAGCTCCCCCCCAGACCCCAAATGGAAATGGAATGCGTGCTCTGTGCGGCGGGGAGCCGCTGTTTGTCAGGTCACTGCCTTGTGCTGGTACATTCTGTTAAGCAGCATAATGATGTGATGGCCTCCTCTGATGAAATGCATGCTGAGTGCTGGAGATTTGGAAAATAAATGTTCATCTGCAGCTCAGGAAGTGGCTGGGCTGGAAAGCGGAATAAATGCAAATCAAACATTTGCTTCTGTCACGTTTTCCGCGCTTGCAGCAGTGGATTCCCAGCCCCCCGAGGCCAGTCCTGCCGTACTGCTGACCCCTCTGACTGTTAGAAGTTCCAGTTCTTTTCCTCTCCTTTCTTTTTTTGCCTTCTCCATTTGTTCTTAATGGACTGGTAGAAATCTGCCTTTGTTGTTAGGATTTTTCTGAGATAATTACCCTGCGTGCAAAGGGTGTTCCCTCATTATTTCTGCAGCTTGTTTAATCAAAAGCCCAACAATGGTCTTGTGTCAACCATTCTACCCTGAAACTCCACAGAAGAAACCATTGAAGAGTAAATACTGCTCTGGGAATGTGGCCTGGGTAACAGCACGATGAGCTGCTGGTGGTGTTTAAGTGGACAAGAAGAAACAGTCAAAAATCCTAAAAGTCTGTGTGTAGATCAAATTTGGCTTTGGTTTTGGTGCAGGGCCTCCAGGCCACAGCATGAAATGGGCAGTCCCTAGTGATGGAGTGACAGAAATGGGTTTGGACATTAGAGGGGCATCAAGGAGTCTCTGGGACTTTTTTGTCAAGACTCATTTAGGTGCCTCAGCCTGTCTTAGGATGAGTTCTAGAATTTGGATTCAGAAGAAAAAGCTCTCCTGCTTTGGATTTTCAGAGCCCTGTGGGACAAACGGAACGGTTTGGGTGGGAATGAACTACCCCAGTGCCACCCCTGCCATGGCAGGGACACCTCCCACTGTCCCAGGCTGCTCCCAGCCCCAATGTCCAACCTGGCCTTGGGCACTGCCAGGGATCCAGGGGCAGCCACAGCTGCTCTGGGCACCTGTGCCAGGGCCTCCCACCCTCCCAGGGAGAAATTCCTGCCCAATATCCCATCCATCCCTGCCCTTGGACAGTCCTCAGGGTGAACTGTCACAAGAGCAGAGTAGAAGGGAAGAATTCCCTTTCCTTGACCATCTGGAGCATTTTAAGCCAAAATTATTGGATATTTTAAAAAAATTATCACCAAAGTAGGCTTTGTTTTTTCATTCTGTTACATTTTTAAGGTATTAAAAACCATAAACAGTTTCAAAGTGTACTGTAGTGTTCAAGTTAAGCTCTTAGTGGAAATGTTTTCCTTCTGAGGGGCTTTGCAGGGGGAAACACCTTTCTTTGTTTGCTTTTTTCAGTGTTGTTAATCAAATCTGGCAAGATACATTTCTTGTTGAGATGGACTTAACTGAAACAAACAAACAAAAAGCTCCAAAATCCAAACCAAACACTAGCTTGTGTTTCTCAAGGCTCTGAATCTATGTTCTAAAGGGGATATGCCTGGGAAATATTTAGAGGTCACTGTCCTTTTAGCTTTATCTCCAAATTTTAAGATAAATATTCTTTTCTGCCAAATAGTTCTTTTCATTTAACTTTGTGGGAGCTGAGTCATTTAGCTGCCACTTTTGTTAGATTTATGTGATAGTCAGGGCAGGGTTAGTTAATATTTTAACAACTACAGTTTTCAAATTCCTTCTAGCATCCCTGGCATTTCGTTGTGAGTCCAGAGGCTAAAAAAATACAGTCCTGGAAAGGATTTTCTACTTGACAGGCTGGTAGCACACCCTTCCTCATGCAGAACAAACGGGTCTGGAAATCCTTCCCCTCCCTTCTCTGGGAAGATTAATGAACTTGTCTTTAGGATTTCTCTCACTCCCCCCTTCCTGCAAGTTTCTCGTGGTTCATCTTTAGAAAGATCTATAACCATGTTCTCATGACATTTGCCTTCCAGCCCTCCTGGGAAAAGCATGTGGAGATGGAGCTCTCCAAGTGCTGTGAGAAATGCTGAGTGTACACAGAGGTGAAAATGATCTCTCAATTACTTGATTATTTGAATTCTGTGTTCTCGTTGCATTCCCTGGTGGTGTGTCCTGTTCTAGGAGCGCTCTGTGCTTTGCTCATTCCACCGCTCACCACAGCTGGAGCACATCTATTCTCACTCCTAATCTATCTCAGTAATCTGGGCAAGAAATAAACCAGCTGAAGGCTTTTTTAGCTAGCAGAGTGCTCAGAGGAGGGAACCTACTGGTGTTCCTACAGGATTTGTCTTCTCCTGCCACTTGCTGAGCGCCTCAAAAGTTCCTGCTGACCCTGGAAATGAATCTCCCCAGTAATTTCTCCCTCTGAACATCAGTTCCTCAGACGCTTTGTCCCTCTGCTCCTTTCTGACCTTCCTGGGCATCTGGGAGCTGTGTCCCCCTTGAGTGATCGAAGGCAGGATTCCAAGGAAAATCAGTTTTCCGTCTCTGCAGTGCCCACGTTCTCAATGCACTTGGAAAATTCCATCTTCCCTGAAGAGAAGGAGATTCATTAAAGCTCAGTTGTTCCCATAACTCTTTCCTATCTGACGCCATCACTGCTGGTGGAAACACAGCCATGGATGGAAGCACATCCGTGTCCATGAGCTGAGATGTTGACGGAGAATTATTCCCACCTCTCTTCACAGACTGGATGCATTCAGGTTTTCTCATTCTCTCCTGTCTTTTCTTCCCGGCCAGCATCCAGGAGAACTTTTAGTTCTGTTGCACAGCTTAATCAAGTAGAACTAACGAAATTTCAGCATTTGACAGAGGAGATGGCAATTCTGATTCCATCTCAATCTCAGCCTTTCATGCTGCTCGGGCGGTAGTGAAGTGTGGACACCCGAGGTGTTTGCAGAAAGCACTTTACTGATTACAGCACTGCTAAAACCTCTCCTGGGCACAGAAATCATTAGTGACTGCTCACTTGTCTGCTCACTTTTCCTCTCCTTTTATTATTTTTTTTTTTAAAGGTCTGATGGACATTTCATGGGCTGGGAACAGTGAGGATCTTTTGGTTTTCAGGGTGGCTGATGGCCTCTAGTGGGATGAATGGTTTGAGGGGTTTGTCTTGTAAATAATCCGTCCCACAAATCATGTGTCATGTTCCCTCGTGTTTGTACAGCCCCCACCATGCAGTGCAAGGAGGAAGGGGAGCAAACCTGGGAAGAATCAGAACAGTGCAGGAGGAAAAAGGCAATTATCAGGCATTTTTATACCATGATCAACAAATGGAGCATAGCAGGAATCCTGGAGCATTTGCTGTCCTCACTCCACTACAGTAAACTTAATATTCAGCCTTTATTTTCCTGGTTTTTTCAGTGTGGGTTGCCCAGAGCTTTTAAGAAATGTGAATTTTACAGAACCTGTATTCCCAGCTCCCCCTTGCCAGGCAGGTTGAGGGCAATAAACTCTGAAGGGGGTTTTTCTAAAAGGGCTGAACTACTCCTGTTACTAATTAAGGGATTGATAGTTTCTCCTCTTCCTCTCCTCCTGTCTTAATGTCTTTGGAAGCTTTTGGTGCTTGGTCAGATTTGGTTCCAATTAGTGAGGAGCTAATTGAGAGAGGAGCCTTGCACACATGGGTGGGCACTGTGGCTGTAAAAGTTCCATTTCTCTAGGAAACCAAGCAAAAAAACTGCTAAGCTGGCTGGAAGGTGGTTCAGCTATTTGTCAGAACGCTGCAAGGTAACTGAGCAGCCTGTCATGGATCACTCCCAAGGCTGGAGGGAAAATATGAGCAGGTGAACTCTCCCTTGGGGCTGGGAAAAGCAAAAAAAAAGAATCAGGGAAATATTTTTTTCCATCAAGGACAGTCAGTGATGGATTTGGCGTATTTGACTGGGGTGTTGGGTGGGTGCTGGCAGACCTGGGGCATCAGGAGGCATTGCAAACCTCCCTGGGTTATGGGGCAAGTGTTAAACCTTGTTTTCCATGCATAATTCTTGGAGGATTCAGGGAAGGAGAGAGGGGAGGCTCACTTCCCAAACAAACAGGAGAATGCCCCAGCAAGGTGGTGTTCCCATGAGCTGGGGCTCCAGGGCTCACAGCTGGCTTTCCTGGAATGGGAACACGTGACATTCCAGCAGGATTTCCCTGGCATTCCCAGGAGGTGGATGCAGGATGAGTGCTGGAAATATATGGGAGATGAGGGAGCACCATGAGGAGAGCAAAGGATTCAGCCTCAAAAATACCTGAATCTGTCACCAGTTTTGCCTTTTAATAGTGACGGCCACTCTCGTGTCCCCAAAGAGCAGAAAATTCCCATGTCCAAAGTGTCAGCATCCTCAAAGTGTTTTCCAGAGCATGAACAGTTGAGCTCAGAAATCCTCTGAATGTTTGATCGCAGGCCAAGCTCTAGAAAAAAAACTTTCCAAAGCTTCCAAGTCCTGCAGTTTGTCTCCTGCTCTGGAAAGCTGGCAGCATTTCTGCCAGAAAATTCCCTCAAAATTCAGCCCAAATTTCCCTCCAGGTGTCTTTTTTCCATCACAGAGAGTAGGTGAGTCACATACTGGGTTTCTGTAATTCATCTGTGTCTGGCTCCATATGATGGAGATTATTACAGTTCAGCAAAAATGGGGTTCATTAAACTTAAAATCAGGCATATGAAACTCTCATTTAAATAAAGAGTGGTTCAGAATGGTAACTTCCATTGAAAATACATCTCCCATCATTTATTTTTTATGCTCTGCCACAGTCACTGTTTAAATTATTAAAAGCAAGAAGTAAAAAGCTTCTCAGGAGATAGAAATGGATTAGATTAAAATTAATCTGACATAATCCTTTCTCTAAAACTGCTGATTCAGTTTGTGCACAAGTTTATCAACATATTTGAGGATGAGGGATAAGGATAAATTCTCCTCTAATTTGGGAGTGCTTTGGCTTGATCTTTCTGACAGCACAGGGAACACGCTGGGCTTTCTTAATTGAGAGATTTATGAAATTACAAATATTTCCAACAGCACAAATGCCAAGCTCATCATAGATTTACGCTGGTTTAAGCACCAGAGGTGGCGAATGTGATCTGCCTCATTTCAGCTGGGATGGATTTCGAGGTGCAAAAATCAGGGGCTGGGTCAAGAACAGACACTGGCCACGGGAGTTTAGACCCAGATTTGCAGCTGGCACGTGTCACTTGTCACCTGCAGAGTCAGCACCCCCACACTTTTCTGTGCCCCAGGTGGGTGGCATGGACACAGGAGGAGGGCTGGGGTCTGTACCTGGAAGGGAAGAGGTTCAGCCTTCCACTAAAGACCTTGGAAACTGTGAAATAATAAGGAACATGACGTTAATGGATTTTTTAGTTATCAGTGACAGCTCATGACATCTTTAAAAAGAAATCATCTGCAAACCAGTGGTGTGGTTTATTCCCTGTTTGGTTGCAGTCAGCACTAAATGAAGATTGAAATGGGGTTGAGAGGAGGTAGGGCTGGCAGGGTTTGGCTGCAGATGAGTGAAGTCTGTCGCCTGACAGAACCCAGTCAATAGCATTTACTGGGAGTTGTAACATCTTGTGATGACTTCATGAGCTAAATTAGACATCAGAGTCCTGCTCCCAGGCTCTGCTAACCCTTTCCCTCCAAATGCAGCTCTGCTGGCCTCTGCAACACCCTTGGGAGCAGCCAGAGGTGCAGAACGTGAATGGTGACACCAACACAACACTGGTGTATCCAATTTGGGGTCCCACATCCCTGGGTGCACATTCTGCTTTGTTCAAGTCAACAGTCCTGGCTGTGGGAGCCCCCATTCCCATGGGGCTGATGTTTTGTTGTTGAAAAATCAATGGGGGGTATTGGTTTGGGCATCTTGTGTTAGCTCATGAATGTGAGGTGCCTGAAAATGAAACCATGATGTGTTTAAATATAACAAATGTGCAATCATGATGATGTTTTCAGCTGGCAGATATCAAAGCACTTTATCTAAACACTGATTATCTATCAAATAAATGAAGATAATGGGTTTTTTCCTGTGTGCTACAGGCAAGTGCCCTACACGCCATACCCCCTCAGGTTGTTTGGGCAGATATTTCAGCCTTGGAGTTGGTCATAATTTTAATTCATTGCTGTGAGAAAATTCCTCTGAAACCAACTTTCTTTTTTTTTTTTTAGAGGTTTGATCTAATCTCTTACAACTACAGATCAAAGGTAGTGAAAGCTGGTATTAAAGGATTAGCTAGGTCACATTGAAATATGTTTTAAAACAAGCCCAGGGACCTTTAGCTTTTCTGAAGCAAGCACACACACAAAAAAGGATTTTTAGGCTAACTCTCAGTGACTTTAAACAGAAAACAAACTGATGGATTAAATCTGTGAGTCATTCCTTCAGGTGATGTGTGGAGCACTTTATGTAACACAAGCCTGGAGAATATCGGCAGTGACTGAATCTCTCATAGGACAAATCCAGAGCAGAATTTAAATTCAGTGTATGCATCACTTGTGCACATGCCCAACTTCACATGTTTTTATTCTCTTTTGATGATTGCTTATAAGTAATTAGGGGCTTCAGCCCAGCCTCCTTTTAATCTTTTTCTCTGGCTGCTCTCTCCTGTCTCCATGTGTCACAGGGGTGCTTTATCTTCACCTGCTGGCTGCCAGGTGAAGATGTTTCTCTGCAAAGATGTTGATGCCACTCTCTGAACCACATCAAGCCATTATTCCTTTTTTTATTACCAGAATTTCCTCATTGAAATGAACTTAGAGAGTGTCACTCAGCTGATCACTGCTGGGTGAACCTGACTCCAAAAACTTCAGTTAAAATGAGAAGTGGCATCAAATGCAATCCTGGTTCACCATTTCCAGTGAACACCAAACCTGCTTCAGGAGGTACCAGAACGATAAACACAGCTGGGGTTGGTGGGTGGGTTTTCTTCCCAGCACAGGCTGCCCATAACTGTCTGTAAAACAAGATTGAAAGCTTTTCAGACAAAAACCATCAAGTTCCTCACACACCAGCCAGGCTGTGCTCCATGGGAGGGTGTCTGTGCCCAGCAGATGCTGTTGGAAATAGTTTTGGTGTTTAACTGCAGCAAATGCCCCAGTGCAGGACCTCATCTCAGAACGTTTTCTAGCCAGCACAGATAAAGATTTGTGTTGATTTTTCTCCTTTTGGGTTCAGGTTGCCCCATGACACAGTGCAATCATTGTCAGTGTTCACAGGAATCGACTGGGCTGGAGGCTGCTGGGGAGAGATAAGCCAGGCCAGCCAGCAAATATTTAACTGCTTTGGAGATCCACAAACTGGAGATGCAGGAGATACAGGGGTTATTGATTAGGCTTCAGGTAATGAAGACTTCTTGCCCTTTTAATTACCCAGAGCTGGGCAGTTGAAGGGCTGGGAAGCAAACACAGCACTGAAAATTGCTGTGAGAATGAACCTAACACAGAAATTGGGTATTTTGTGCATTTTTCTTGTTCTTATAAACTTCTGTGAGTTTATAAGAATGAGAAACACATTTCTCTGTTGCCTGGCTGCTGGGTAACTGTGTCCTCAGATTTGGCATAGCTGAGGGTTCCTCCAAACATACTTTATTAACCTTAGATTAATCTTGTTCATTATTTATCATTCTCTTTATTAAAACCTGCATTCGAGGCCCAGAGCTGAGGTGTGATGTGATTTCTGGGCAGCAGAGCTCAGACTCAAAGGGAGAATTACCGGGTGATACTTTTGTCCAGGCTGATTTCCTTAAATTGTTCTGCAATTATTTAAGACTGGAAGATAAAAAATTGATCCAGTGGTGCTGGCAGGGCAATGGAATGATATGTAGGCCCCAAAAAAAAAAAAGAAAAGAGGGCAGTGGATAATTCATGTAGCTTTAACATTGAAACAAAACTGTGAAAGAGAAAAATGGTCAAAACTCCAGGAATTGCAGAGGACTGGTGTGTGTGGAGAGGAGCCTGGGAGGCTTGGGTAAGGCCATGACCATGGGGTGTTGTGCCAGGGGTTTGTCTTTCCCAGATAATTCCATTTTTCCCTTTCCCCAGGGCACTCTGCCAGGGTCTTGTGGCACTTGGAGCCTTTTTTCCTGCTCACGTTTTGTGATTCATGGGGCTATGGGTGTTGATTGCTCAATCCAATCACAGGGGGATTTGGAAGTATGAAATTTGAATTATGAACATCCCCCACAGTTGGCAGCTCGGGTTCACAGGACACTCATCAGATAATCAGTTCACCTTTAGCATTGTCCAGATTTGCTGTAACCTTCACTTAGGAGCAGTTTGGACACCAAGGAAAGGAAGAAATCAGAGCAAAATAAACAAGCAGTCTGCAAATTATCTGCCAAAAATCAGTTTTCTATGAAGTTTATACAACAGCAATGGGTATGGCTGCGGGTTGGACAACAAAATGTTATTATAGCATTTGGATATATTAAAAAAAAATAAAGAGCAGGTGGGAATATTTGGCACAGGAACACATCTGGAGCCAAGAAATTTGTCTGTGCTAAATCACCTAAAAGCAAAGTCTGAATGCAGTTCCTCCTGACCATCACCTGCACTGCAGTAGGGAACAGCTTCTCTCCAGGAAAAACTTCACTGCTGCTCTTGGCTCTGTCTGGGAGTGGCAGGGAGTAAAACAGACAGGAAAACTTCAGCACTTCCCATCCTGCAAAAACTAAATGAATTTTGAAATAAATGTTAAAAGCAGCCATAATTTTACAGAGGTGCATTCTGCAAAAAGTTACTGGATTTTGAACTAAATTTAAAAACCAGACATGGTTTTACAGAAGTGCATGATCAAGGGAAGTGCCAACCAAACACCCAGAGATGCATTCACTCCATCTGGATTTAAATTGTTTATAGTGGGTGATGAGCCTGACATCTCCTTTTAAAATGTCTCAAAATTAATTAATGTTTCAGTCATAGTTTGGGTTGCTTGGGACAGTTTAAAGGGAGGATTTTGTAATTTCCTTAGTTTCATATTTTTTATAATTTCCTTAATTCCACGTTTTTCTCTTGCTATGTGTAATGAAAAATCATTTTTGTACATCATGATTTACAGAAAACCTTCTGGTTTACACTGAAAATCAGTTCTGTCCAGCTTGAGAGTGACAGAGTAGGTGATAACATAGGAATTATAGCAACCATTAAAGATTGGATTAATCTCTCTAACTTTCAGGAAAACCTATAAAAAATAATAGTGTATTGTACCCACACTGTTCTTATTAAAAATTATAAATGACCCCTGCTTTTTGGCTAAAACTGATCCCAAAATTTCATTCTTCTCCTCACCTTTATGACTGCCATAATCTTGATATTTTAATAGCTTTTCCCATAATAGCCACAGAGACCTTTTTAAGTGACAGCCCTGACTTTATGGAACAGAATTTAAAAGGAAATCAAGAAGAGTTCCTTCTACATAAAGGCAGAGGCAAAATATGTGTATGTCCCAAGACAGGCAAGTAGAAAATGTTATTTTGGCAAGCCACAGGCCTAAGTTAATAATTACTCAGAATTTCCGTGCAGCTTTCACTATAGAGCAGATATTGGAAATGAAGAAATAAGGTTACAGCATGTCCTGGGTCTGTGCAAGGGATGACCAGGCAGGTGCTCAGTGGCTGCTCTGGGATTGCAGCTCGTGGAGTTTCTCCTTTCCTTTAAAAACAGCAAATGCAGGTCAGAAATTGAGTAATATGCTGTGTTTGAGAGACCTGCTTTAAAGGAGAAATTAAAAGCGTGGGAAATTAGGCAAAAATCGCACGAAAAGGGCCCCAAATTAGACAGGAGAAATTTGTAATAAATCCTTCAAGGAATGAGAGCCTAATGTGTGATTAGAAAAGCAGGGATTGCCTGTTGCTGCTGATTCCTTGTGCTCCAAGGCTTCGTGCTGGTGACTTTGGGAAACGTTTCCATCACCAGGAGCCACCTCGGGCTGTGTTTGAAGTGTCTGTTTGCACAGGAGTTACAAATTGCCTGTGGGAAGTGAGCTGCCTGTCACTTCCAGAGCAATTAGAGAGGGACACCTTATCAAAAGGAACCTGTCAAGCTGGAGGAGCCATAAATATTGCACCAGGATCTCTCAGGAAATCAAAGGCAGTTGGAGGGAGCATTTATTTACATGTTGCTACACAAGCAGATGCACTTAGAGATGCTCCAGTCCGTGCCGCTCCCTGGGCTCGATATTCCATTAATCCCACGGTGTTTGAGACAGGGAGACAGAAAGAATTAGCCACTTTTAAATGTTACAGAGCAATAATGGAGCTCCTAACATCCCGTTCTGTGTCATTTGGGCAGCTGGATCTCTCTGGCATTGATAGGAAGGCAGAGCTGCACCTTCAGATCTTTACTGTGTTCCTCAGTTTTAGGCAGCCAAATCAGCAGAGTTTGAAGGTGATTTTGGGGGAGATTTCAGTGTTTTGCCCTCTAGAAATGAGTCTCCTTTTGTCCCCTCTTTGCTGGGTTCCTCATTTTGGAGGGATCCCAGCCCATCCATTTGTTTCTCTCTTTGATCAGATCTCCTCCTCTTGCACAGCCTCCTGTACCCTGCTCACCCAGGGCTCCCAACCCTTAAATATTATATAGCAGTATATTTTAAATATCTTTAAATATTACATAGCAATAAGGGACTGCTCCTGACATCCAGTTCTGTGTCATTTGGGCAGCTGGATCTCTCTGGCATTGATAGGAAGGCAGAGCTGCACCTTCAGATCTTTACTGTGTTCCTCAGTTTTATGCAGCCAAATTAACAGAGCTGAAAGGTGGCTTTGGGAGAGGTTTTGATGTTTTGCCCTCTAGAAATGGATCTCCTTTAGTTCCTTCCACCGTTTGGGAGGGATCCCAGCCCATCCATTTTTTTTGTCTTTGATCAGAGCTCCTCCTCTTGCACAGCCTCTGTGCCCTGCTCACCCAGGGCTTCCAGCCTGGCCCTTGGCTCCAATGACAGAATTACCCCAGACTACTTAACTGAGGGAGAGCCTAGGAAAAGCTCCTACAACGATTATAGTGTTGGAAAGTCTTGAAAATGCCAGCACAAGGGCTCTCAATGGCTCTCAGCAGCAAAGAGATGAGAACTCCTTAAGCCAAAAGGGATCATTAGCCCACAAGCACAGAACCACAGACTACAATGAAAATATTTAACCCGGAAATTAAAGGGTTTTTAGCAATTAAAGTGATAGTAGCTGGCAGAGAAGAGCAGGAGCATTTCTGGGGTGTAATTATGCCTAAGACCTCCTGGGGAGGATAGGAGGAACAGGGATTGATCCAGAAATTCCCAGTTTTTCTGTGGTCAGTTCACCATTTCCACAGTCAGAGTGGAATTGCAGAGCTCAGGGAAGCTCTGGTGGAAACCTTTGTGTGTGAAGTCACTCCAATTTCAACACCTCTGTGCATGCCAGGTCAGGGGTGTTTATTTGCCTTGTGCTGGCTCTTTCTGGAGGAGCAAGATAATTGTTCACTGAGAGTAAATTACACAAAAAAACCCCAAAGCACCAAACGTAACTGCTTGCAGAAAATAGTAAGCTGGCTGAGAAGTGGTGCCTTGTTTGCTCTGAGTATCCTCTTGACATCAGCATGAGGTTCCTTCTAATGAGATGCACATATGTAAATATGACTATTAGATATTCCCTAATAAACAGAATTATCATATCTTCCTAAAAGTCTGAGTGGGCATTTTCAAGTCCTGTTGTTAGAAATAAATAAATAAAGGCCAAAAGTCTCCATTCAGCCTCTTCTGGCTGGGAGCAATGGGACGTGAGGGCAGAATATATTTTCCAAAGTACCTAATGGTAGTTGAGGTCAATTGCAGCCACAACTCATTAGAGTATTAAAATAAGAATATGATTTTTAGCATAATTAGTGTTCCCTTAGTCTTGTATCCACTTCAGGCTCTTTAAGTGTGTTTGGGCATTTGGCTCAGGCAAATATAACAGAGTTAGACTGCATTAACTTCACTCACAGCTTCTGCAACATCTCTCACTTCTTCTTTATGGCTCAAATAACTTCCAAGCACGCCTTATAAAACACAGAGTCCTGTCTAATTAGTCACAGAGAAGATTACAGCTGCTTAATTTAGTGTTCAGTTTTCTGCTGATTCAGAAATTCCTGAGGAATAAAGCATCCAGTGGGTGAAAACACAGCTCTGCAGATCCTCCTCACAACTGGCTTTAAGGGGGAAGAAAAATTAATTAGGGAGGATGAAAGCAAAGCCATGGGCAGGCTGGAATGTTCATGACAAAAAAGTGAGATTCCTGTGAAATGCATTTTATTCTGGATGAAGTTGAAGGAGTAGCAGGAATATCAGATCTGTGTGTGGGCTGGGAAGCGTCACAGCTGGAAATTTGCATTTGTAGTGATGCCTTTTTTCCTGGTCCTAAAAGTATGAGCCAGACACAGGGTGATAAAAGGGACACCTTTATGTAAGGATCCTTAAGTGCACTAATTCATCAGGTGGAAAACACTGAGGATGCACCCTGCTCATGATTTCTGCATAATTTTAATATATTCTGTAAATTAGCATATCTGACAAGAATGTCCCAATTAAGAACCTGCCTGGTGAATTAATTCCCCCAGTTTTGGTACCTTCTAAATTCTCCCCCCTCAGATAAGATCCAGACCCTGTTTACAAAAATATGTCCCTAAAAGCTGTTTTCAGCCTTGGTTTCTACAGAGAACGAAGGGATCCTGGAATATGTTTTGTCTTTCTGCCTAGGAAAGTGTTGAAGCTAAACTACGACAAAAAGCTACAAATATATGTCTAAAGAATACAGAGAATATAGAAAAGAAAAAAAGGTAAAAAATGAAAAGGTATCAGAGAATATATGAAAGAAAAAAAGGTAAAAACCAAAATGATGTCAGAGAATATAGATAAAATAAAAAGGTAAAAACCAAAACGGTATCAGAGAATATAGAGAAGATAAAAGGTGAAAACCAAAATAGCAGCCGAGAATATAGAGAAAATAAAAAGGTAAAACCCAAAATGGTATCAGAGAATACAGAGAAGATAAAAAGGTAAAAACCAAAACACTATCAGAGAATACAGAGAAGATATAAAGGTGAAAACCAAAACGGTGTCAGAGAATATAGAGAAGATAAAAAGATGAAAACCAAAATAGCATTAGAGAATATAGAGAAAATAAAAAGGTAAAAACCAAAATAGTGTCATAGAATATAAGGAATATAAGAGGGTAAAAACCAAAATGGCATCAGAGAATATAAAGAAAATAAAAAGGTAAAAACCAAAATAGTGTCAGAGAATATAGAGAAGATAAAAAGGTGAAAACCAAAATAGCATTAGAGAATATAGAGAAGATAAAAAGGTGAAAACCAAAATAGCATTAGAGAATATAGAGAAGATAAAAAGGTGAAAACCAGATTGGCATCAGAGAATACAGAGAAAATAAAAATGTAAAAACCAAAAGGGCATCATCAGCCGTGGGGCTCATTCTGTGAGCTGTGAACTCTCCAATTTTCCCTGCTCACAGCGGGTCCCTTGTGCTTGCAGAGCTGACCTACGCCTGGATCTTCAACGAGTACCCCAGCTTCGTGCACCAGGACAGCCGGCGCTTCGTGTCGCAGGAGACGGGGAATTTGTACATCGCCAAGGTGGAGACCTCGGACGTGGGCAACTACACCTGCGTGGTGACCAACACCGTGACCAACAGCAGGGTCCTGGGGCCCCCCACGCCCCTCGTCCTCAGGAACGACGGTAGGGCCCCCCCAGCTGCCCCCGCGGGCTTTGTCGTGTTTTTGGTGGCTGGATGTCACCACCAGGACAGTTAAAAAGTGGCCTGAAATGTTTGTTTTGGTGTCAAGGGGTTTTTTCCCCCCCTCATGGTTTTTCAGTGATGCTGGAGCTGTGGTTCAAACTCATGGGCAGCTAAAGTTGCTTTTCCCGCCTCTGGGGCGACTCTCAGAGTCAGGCAAAAATCACGACAGAAAAACCCAGTGGGAGTTGGCCAAAGACAGGAAACAAAATAGATTTTAGAGTCTGGATATGCCGTTTTTTCTCAAAAAGTGAACAAAGGCACTTTGTTGTTTCGGTAACTGTGAGCTCAGCCTGTGTTTCCCAGCAGAATTAGTGCTATTTTTAGTGGCCTGTGGAATAATACAAAAAAGCAAAAGAGGATTTCTAAATTTATACAGACAATTGATCTGTATCATCGCCATTTTGGAGCAGATAAGAAAAATACATTTGCATGTTAATTTCCAATTAAAATTAATTAAAATGTCTCTCTTTAAAGGCTAACAGTTGAGACATTTGTTCCAGGAATAGAAATGCAATGTTAGCATCTTCTCCTAGAAGAAGATCCACTGTCACCTTGTGGGATTGGAGAAAAATTCCTTTCTTGGAAAATGCAGGCTCCTCGCTGCAGCCTCCTGCCCATCAGGTTGATAAAATCCCTGTGGATGCAGTGGGAAATGCTGTTGGTGATGAGGAATTGTCCCAGCTGGACTGCCAGGGGTGGAGGTGCTGCTTTTCCAGCTCTGCCTTCCCTTACAGGGAATTCTGTGTTCCTATAAACACAGCAGCAGCAAATCTGTCCCTCTGAGTCCCCAGTGAGTTATGGCCTGGATGACAAATTAAAAATTTGTTAAATTTGCCTCACGCTAACAATTGCAGTGCTGAAATAATATTTTTAAATATTCCAATAATAGGATTTTTTTTTTTTTTGCAAACCCTACTGGAAGAGCTGGAGAGGGGCTTGGTCCAAGGGTGTGCAGTGAAAGAACAAGGGGAAATGACTTTAAAATGATTGGCAGGGGTAGATTGGGAAGGAATTGTTCCCTGTGAGGATGGGGAGGCCCTGGCACAGTTGGAGCTGCCCTATCCCACTCCAGAGCCTGCTGGGAGCATCCAGGTGTTGAGAGCTGCTGCTCCTGCAGTATTTCCCTATTTCTCTTTGAAAAGTGAGATTTTCCATATCAGGATTGAAACAGTAACAGTGGGAAAGGACCAAAATAGTCCTGGAATGAAACTGTCATTAGCAGCAGCTGTATGGGCCGATTAAACGGCCATGTTTCACAGGTGTTGTCAGGAAATGCATATCAAATCCTCAAACAAATTAGCCTCCTCCTGAATTCCTGGGACTTTCATCCCAAAGAATGTTTTTAAGCCTTGAAATTGGAAGAAAGAGACAAAAGCCTCTGAAAAGCCAACACATGGAGCATCTGATGTGCTGTGACACTGGGAGTGTTCTCCAGGCCGCAAACCCAGGGCTGTTTTAGTCCTTTATTTCCTCTTCCATCCCTGCCACCTGCACAGCTAAGCCAGGTGTCGAATCACCCAGGAAGGGCAAGAAAAATGAGGATTTTCTGCATGGAAATGATCTTGGATTCAGGATGGAGTTGTCTCAACTGCTCTGATGTTGCTCCTATAAAGAGACAGCAGGACTCGCTTCACACCCTGTATATATTTATGGAGATTGGCAGGGTGTCGTGGCAGCAGGATCCTTGTGATTTTTCCAGGTACAAGTCCTGGTTTTTCCAGGTACAAATCCTGATTTTTTTGGTGGTTGGAGTTCTCAGTAAGGCTGTGAGAGGCCAGAGCTGCAGGGCTGAGGGGGCTGAGGTAGCTGATGTCCCCCAGACCCAGGGAAATATTTCCACCCCACTGGGGGGTTTTATTTCCCTGGATTTCAGCTCTCCAGGCCCAAGCAAAGAAAACAGAATTTTCTCATTTTGCCCCAAGGCAAAGAAATCAGAATAAACAAAAACTGAGTGAAGAGAAGGGGGAAAAGATCACAAGTTCTATCAGCTGCTGCTTTGGAGACCACAGGGGAGTTCTTGGCTTAAATGAAGCTCACCCAGCAAACATTTAGCACAGTTTTTGGAGAAATTTAGGCAAGATTGCAAAGATTTGGCAGGTGCCAGTTGGGAAAACAAGATTTTGATCTTTGGGAGGGGGCAGTGCTAGCATGCAGAGGGCTAATGAGTGACATGCCATGTAATTCTTGTTTGTATGGTTTGTAAATGCTGGAATGCCACCACAGAATCACAGATTCCCTCTTTTCATGTGCCAGGCAGGACACGAATATGGAGAGAGTACCCATATTTTTAATAAATGCATTTAATTCTGACAATGGGGACTGTGCTGCAGGTACTTTGTTGAACATTTATGTGCAGTTGATGTTTTGGAAGAAGGGTGACAGAACCTGCTGTTGTATCAGAGCAGGGAACATTCACAGCAGCAAGCAGAGGTGGACTTGGTGCAAGCCTCACACTGAGCATTTCCAGCTTTATCACTGGGAAATTAAAGGAAAAACCTAGGTTTTCTTGCACCCAGTGTGAAAAGCAAGAGCAGTCAGCAATCACAGGCCAACACCAGCAGCTCTGATGTGCCCCAGTGTCACTGCAGGCTCATTTTTGTATTTTTGGGATTCTCCAGAGCTCCCCCAGCTCCTCTCCTCCCTTAGCCACTGTCCAGGAAGGGCTCACTGTTAAGATTTGAATTGCAATCATCAATTAGCTGATAATCACTATTGGTGGATTTTCATGTGCTGGGTTTAAGACAGTGCAGTGGCTGGAAATGGAGCCATTTGTCAGGGGTGTAATGGCCTTTTTATGTGCACAAATTTTTAAACACAATTTCATAAAGAGGCTGCCATGCTCCACGATTTACTGGGGCAGTAAAAAATAAAGAAATTACCCGAGGAGTAGATGATCTCTGTGCATTGAAATCCTGGAAGTTAATAGAAATATCTCTGTTAACTCCAGGGATTTTAAAACTTTTTCCTAATGGCTGTTTGTTCCATGTTTCATTTCTAGAAGACGCTGAACCTCCCTGGTTATTGCTCCCCTTATTTCACAAGTTACCTGCAAAAATCCTGCATATTCAAAAGCAAAAAGTAACAGAGCCATGAAGAGATTTTAATCTTTGGCAGATGGTGTGGAGAGTTGGTTCAGCTTCTCCTCTGGCAGTAAATGGGAAAAGAGCCCACACTCCACGGCTGTTAGGAACAGGCCATGTTTAAAATGAATGGATTAATTGGGCAAGTAATGATGTATAGAACAGCTCCGTGCTAGCACGGGAACACTTGTGAATTTACTGCTGAAATTCAACCAAACCTTAGCATCTCCTTTATGTCCCCAGGAGTAATGGGAGAGTATGAGCCCAAAATAGAAGTGCAGTTCCCAGAAACGGTTCCATCTGCGAAAGGAACCACGGTGAAACTGGAGTGCTTTGCCTTGGGCAAGTAAGTTTGGATCCATTATTATTATTAATTCTTATTCCTGCAGCTTCTCACGTTCTTGGTGCTGGGTTTGTGGAGTTTGCAGCAATTCCTAATGATCCACTTCCCTCAGCAGGAGTTACCTGTGACCAGTTTTCATAGCAGCCATAGGGCTTGGGGACTCTTGTTTCTGGTGTAAACACTGGCAACACTTCCAAAATTTTGGGACTGGTAGGCAAGTCATCACAAAATGGATGATTTGGGTTGGAAGGGACCTTTAATCCCATTCAGTGCCACCCCTGCCTCAGGCAGGGGGACCTCCCACCATTCCAGGCTGCTCCAAGCCCTGTCCAACCTGGGACACTTTAGAGCAGCAACAGCTTCTCTGGGCAACCCCAGCCAGGACCTCCCCACCCTAAAATGAGTCTGTTTTTACAGCAGAACCCCAAGTTCAGCTGGGTCAAAACAACATTTTAATAATTAAACATATCCTGCTTATACACCACGATAACACATTTATATTGACATTACGTACAAACATGTATTTATATATAAATGTACCCATAATAAAACTCCTCTGGATCCTGTGCTGGGCTCCTCACACTAAGCAGACCCACGGCTTCCTCTGCCAGTCTTTGCTTTATTTTCCTCCTTCAGCCCAGTGCCTACCATCAGCTGGAGGAGGGCGGACGGGAAGCAGATCCCCAGGAAAGCCCGGAGGCACCGATCGAACGGGCTCCTCGAAATCCCCAATTTCCAGCAAGAAGATGCTGGGCTCTACGAGTGCGTGGCTGAAAATGTGAGAGGGAAGAACGTGGCACGAGGGCAACTGACATTTTATGGTAAGCAGGCTGCCTGCTTTCAGGGCTTTATTGCAGTCAGTGCAATCTGCAGTAAATATTTTGTGAGGACGTAATTTTGCGAGGATATTTTTGAAATGACTTTCTTTCCAAATGGCACGTCTCGAGAAGGGTGTAATTTGAAATAAAACCTGGCTGAATGGTGCATATTAATTGAGAATCAGAGCAGCTGGAACAAAAACACATCCCCAGAAGGACATTGGCATGAAAACGTGCTGGAAATGCTTGGAAAGGGCTCTTTTGCCTTCTCATGGCTGGGAGGGCAAGGCAGGAAATCCGGGGGAGCATCCTCGTGTTACAGCTTGGGGTTTATGATGTGTGGGTTGCCCTGGCTTTCGTGGATAAATTTTTTAATTGCTGATAACCAATTAAGAACTGTTTTCAAGAGGACCGGTGATTGAACAATGGGGAGAGTTGGGATTGAACACAGAGCCCTCTGCCCTCACTGAAGGCTTTCCCTCACTGAAATCAGAGCCCTTGATCCAGGCACTGTAAAAGGTCACATTTCAGCTTCCTAGGCCTGCTCTGTTAAATAGAAGATGCATTCATCCCTCTGATTCTGGTGCTCATCCCCAAATTTCTGCTGGGTACAGCCCCACAAAGCAAACTAAAAGTGTGGCTTTATCTGTGTAGAGGTGAGTGAGAGTTGCAGGGAGGGCATTTAGGGCCACAGGGGGCTGGGTTTGGTACTCAGGTTCTGTTCTGAGATGTTTTGGAAAGGAGAAGCTACAGGTTCCACACCCTCCCAGGTGTACAGAGACATCCCTTGGTTTGTTGCTGCCCTGTTCCCATCCCATGTTGTTCTGTATAGAAAATATGGACAAAAATTCAGAGTTTTCTCCCCAAATGCTTCTGAGAGCCTGGCTCCTATCAGCAGGGAAGACTGGGTTGAACTCCAGAGATGAGGAGGATGGTTTTTTATTTATAATAATTTTGCCACGGAAAAAGTGTTTGGGAACCAGCTCTTCTGGCAAAACTGAATTGAATTTGGTGGGCAATATAACTTTTTTTGAAAAGTAGGGTTGTTTTCAAATTGGAAATATTTCTGAAAGATATTTCATTTAGAAACCAGAACCTTGGGGGTTTCCATTTCAAATGAACATTTCTCCTTTTAAAACTGAGGGGAATATAAAATGAGAAAACATTGAAAATGAGTAAAAGAGCAAGAACAAAGAGAAATCTTTCATGTTAAGGACAGAATTTGGGGTTGATTTGAACAAGTTTTAATTTCTTTAATGAGATGATTTAAAGACTCCTTTCTCTGTGCTGTATGTTTCTCCTGATTTTTTTAAATTAAAAGACTCATCAGTTGTACAGTTTTGCTCTACCCACGGCCAAAGCTGCCTTCCTTGGAAAGCAGCAAATGGAGCCTTTGGAGCACTCTCACCATGGCATATATTGAGTTATAATCTCATTACTGTAATGAATTTACTGCTCTGGATCCTACACAAAAGCTGCCACTGTGGCTCATGCTGCTTTTCACACCCATCGTGGCATTTCAGCAGAGCAGCTCGAGGTTTTTTGGGAAGAGGAGAGCCCTGCTCTCAGTCTGTCATGCTGGGAAGTCTTTCCATCAACTCCCTGGGAGCAGAGGAATTCCCGATGGAGAGGTGGCAGCCGGACGCCTCCCCTGTTCCAGGTTTTAAAGATAATTCACTAAAATATCATCCTTGTTGTCTTGAGGATGGTGGTTTTCCTGGGAACTAGTTGGGTTTTTTTAGGGTAACTTGTGTATTGCAGCCAGTACTGAAAATAGATCTCTTAAAAAAAACAAAAACAACTTGCATTCTGTAATGTGGGCCCTGGAGTTTTGCATGGCAGCAAAATTTATTAGGGGAAGGTAACTTACTGTGAACTTTTATACAAATAGTTGGGGAAAATAACATAATTTTCCTTAATAACTGGGTTTTTTTTAAAGCTGAGAAGCGTTATTTCATTATTGAAATACAACTGTAATGGTGGCACAGCTTTCAAGTTGCCTTTGGAAGGTCAGAGCTGCCTGGAAAGAGAAACCCTAGAGGTGCTGAAAAGTGCATGTTTGAATGGATTTGAGGAAGAACTTTTTTATCATGAGAGTGGTGAGGCTCTGGCACACATTTCCCAGAGAAGCTGTGGCTGCCCCTGGATCCCTGGAAGTATCCCAGGCCAGTTTGGACAGGGCTTGGAGCAACTTGGGACAGTAGGTGTCCCTGCTTTGGCAGGGGTGGGACTGGATGGGATTTAAGGTCCCTGCAGCCCAAAGCATCGTGGGGTTCAGTGTGACCTGGGTTATCAGAAGTGCTGCCCACATGCACTGTTGTGCTCTGCAGGTCACAGCCAGGCTCTAACAGCACCTCTCCTTTAAACCCAGTTACCAACCTCTGTACATGGCATAAAATAAGAAAAGAGAAGGAAAAGAAGTTCAAATTTGCCTGCTCACTGTAGATAACCCAGCACTGTCAGCTTCTCTCTGTGCTCCTGGAAGTTGTCAGGGAAGGTTGACTTCTGCTGTGTTTCACTCCTGTACTGGTGTTTATTTTCTCCTCCGTTAGCATATCAGTGACACTGAAGTTGTTTGACATCCTTGTTGCAGCAGAAAAGGTTAATTAAACGTGCAAAATCCCTTCTTGCTGCATTTTCTGTGCTCTGAGCCCCTGCACCAGGCTGTGTTTCACTGCTCTCCCTTGCTGGATCAGCCTTCCCATGGAAACATGTTCCTGGTGATGCAGTTACAGCCACTTACTTCTGCTTCCTTGACTGATGGAGCTCTGGATGACACATCTCCTTGCTGGTCTCTTGTTCTCCTTGTGTCCCTGCCTCAGGTTAATTCCTGGCAAAAGGAAACCTGATTGTTGCACTTGATCCTTGTGGGCTTCCTCCAACTCAGAATATTCCCTCATCCTGAATTATCAAATTAGACTGCACAGCCTCTTCTTTTCCACCTTTTGGCAGCTCTAAGTGCTGGGGCTGCCTTCCTGACCTGGCAGCTTGTTCTCTGTGCCAGCTGAATCCCGTGGCTGAAGTCCCCAGCAGGACACAGGGCTCTCTTCTCCCAGTTTCTCCAGTTTCTCCCAGGTTCTCCCTGCAACGAGGGCCCTCCACACTCTCAGCTGTGTGTTTTGGGATGCACTCCCATTGACCTGATTGTATTTTTAATCTGGCTGCTCATAAATTTTACATTTGCTAACCCTCTGCAGGGCTAAGATTTATGTCCTGAGCAAACAGCAATGCCAACAATTATTTTTTTCCTGGCAGAAGTGCAGTAAACAGATTACCTTAATCAGCTAATTTAAAAAGAAATTGCCTTTTTGTTAATAAAACCAGCATCAAGGAGATGCTTATTTATTATTGATGTTTAATTCATGGTAAGTTTACATGCTGTTTCAGCCCAATCTTTTTGTGGTGATATTTTTGACCCCAAGGCTGCTCATCCCTGGGTTTGAACTCCTTGGGCTCTGCTTCCCTATATTAACTTTGATCAGTCAATGCAATATCTTGAGATCCTCCTTCCCAACAAAATATTTATCCTGAATAACAAAAAATATGAAAAATAGCTGCAGGTTGAGGTGATCCAAATATAAACGTGTCCAGTGGGGCTGGGAGTGACAGCACTGGGGTGGGCTGAGGAGCTTCACCACCACTGAGAACATTTGTTTGCCAGGATTTTGACACAAAACATGGGATTTGTCCCTGGTTTTCCAGTCAGATCCATGCTGGGAAATATCCAAGCTCCAAACCAGCTCAGTTTGAGCCAGCAGGGATGCAGGTGCTGACTCAGCATCACCAGTGTTGCTCCAGCATCTCCCATCCTCTCCTGCTCTGGCAATCCGAGGAAAGGAGGGAAAAATTGCAGCTCAAATGTTTTCCAAAAGTGTCAGCACAGTAGTGTCCTCATTATAAGACAGACAGACTTCTCTGTCACCAATTGCAGTTCTTTGCAGTGTTTTCTGAAATATTCAGCAGAACCCATTTAATTGGCCTGGGCCCTTTTCGGATTAAACTCTTCCCAAATCCAAGTCCCACTAGGAATCTGTGAGGCTCCTTAATTTTGCAGTGAAAAGAGTCCCCCTTTAATCAGCAGGCCTGTGTTTTATTGTATATAAAATAAATATATTTTATTTTATTTATTATAAAAGCCACTTTCTACCACTCTGTATAACAGCCTCAGAAGTAAATCAGATTATGCTATTCATTATGGCCAGAGGTCTAGAAAGGAAATTTGCACAAGAGAAAATCAGGCAGTTTTATGTCTGCTCAGTTTAGCTCACAAATCACAAATAATTTGCTGAAAAATTGAATCAAGTGAGTTTCTAGACTGATAAAAGTACAAGAAAATTCCTGTAAATAGGGCAAGTGTATTATTGTATTATTGCTACATTATTATTAATTATCTTTCATATCACTCTCTAGAAAACCCTGTTGTCACCTTTTCCACAGGTAGAAATTAGTACAGGGAGGAGTATTTCTGAGTTTTGAATTCTTTGCTGCCCAAGGGAAGTCTTGCATCCAGAACAACATCCTGCACGGGGCACAGATGTGTTTCTCATCAGCTTTTCCTTTTCCAAGGGATTGCTGGAACCCTGCTTACAGAGAAATCCAATTTTTGGAGATTCAGAAGTCTCATATTATTATCATTGTTGTTTGGAGAAACATGTCTCCAGCAGGAGAAGCAAAAATACAAATAGGGTGAAACACAAATAGAAATGAAATGTGAAGACTACTCACAGAACACCCCACACCTCCCTTACAGCCCTGAGCAGCTGCAGTTTGGTGTCAGGATGAAAAAGAACCAAACCCATGAGCATGGGTCCCTGTGGATGTGCCTGTGACACCCACAGCCCACAAAAACTAGGGGGAAGATCCTGTAATGGTGCAAACCAGCTCATGGAACAGGAGGTAAATGAGAGGAGGGGACAACTGAAATGTTTTTATCAGCTGGGTTAACTCCTTCAGATTTTCCTCTGTTACTTTTCCTCTGGTGTTTAATATTTTAGTGCCAAGCAGAACTCCCAAACTGGGTTAGTAGGGTCAGTTTTGTAGTCCAAAGACTGAGCAAGATGGAGATTTTTAGGTACAACCTTCCAGCAGATTGGTTTGGTGCAGGATTTGCACACCTTTAAATTGTACAGATTTTACACAGTCCTTGATTGGCAGCAGAGGTCAGGAGGAAGGAAAGGAAGAGAGAGGAAAAGCGGTAACTTGAGGTCAGGTTTCACATCCCTGGGATCTTTGGGAAGGAAGGAAATGAGGATCTGAGGGGTTTGTGCATGGGAGCTGTGTCCCTGTTCGGGGCAGGATGACGTGTGCAGATCTTACACACGGCCTGTGCTCTTTGTTTCCAATTATTCATCTGTTTACCCCATCTGGTTGGGGTTTTTTTTTCTCTTCTTTCACTTGGCTTTCTGGTCTTTAGACTACTCTGATGCTGGGCTCGGTCTCAATCTCCTTAGAATAGAGATGGTAATGGGCAAGTCATTCAGCCTTTCATCTGCCATTAATGATGAATTACACAGCCTGCACCAGGTCATCAGCTGCTAGAAATTGGCTTAGGAACACTGGAATCAATACACACCAGCCGAGAATTGGATTCTGGATATGTATTAGCACCTCATTTGCTTGAGTCTTTTTGGTTGTTTTGAACTCACACATGACTGCAGAGTCCTGCAGGTTTATTTCTCATATTTCTCCCTTACTTCTGGGGGTTTGTTACTCATTTCTGAAGTGATGCATCATCACCTGCCACGTCATTTCATTTTCAAATATCTTTTAGGGCATGACATCCAGCTCCTACTTTTGCCTTTTAATTTATCATAGTGAAGGACAGACTGCCCCTGAACTTTTTTTGTCTTAGAGAAGTAAGAATATATTTGGGCATATTTTCCTATTCACCTATTCCTATTTTAACTGTCCCACTTTGTGTTGGTGAAGACTCAAAGGTGATCAAAGGTAAACAGAGTTTTTTTCTCATTATTTCCATCAATTTCTTATGTCCCCCTGAGTACAAATTCCAGGCATCTCTCATCTCCTAGGAGGGGGAGATTCTTCTTTAAAGCAATGCTTATGTAAGAGCTGTGCTTATATCTCTAAGCTTTTTCTTTCACTTTATAGATTCAGCATATGAATTTTGCTTGCAACTCAGATGAATTCTTAATCAGCTTCTGGATTTCTCCTCCAGGATGTTTCCAAGGCCAGTACTACCTTAAGTACACCAAGCAGGGCCAAAATATCTCCTGTAAAATAATTTCTCTTTGGTCAGGGCCGCCGAAACAATCCAAAGGACTTTTTTCTAGACCAGTCACAAATTAAACCTTGTCATTATCTCTGAGCATGTCCCTATACCAGAAAATGTTGTAGAGAGGAGCTGGTTTCATCCCCTTATTTGAATTACTTTAATTATCATGCCTGAAATCTCGTGTCATGTTACCTTGGTCTGATCCCCAGTGGGCGCCTGTCAAATTCCATTAGGTTGTGGCCACTCTCCTTTGGTGGCTCTCATATATTTGCAGCGTGAGCCAACCCCTGAGTATTCCCCAGGATGAAGCCAAGAGTTTCTCTCTGCACTGAGCTGTTGAGAGGAGAGCTTGACCTAATTAGAAAAGGCTCCCAAAGAGCAGCAGAGAACAAACTCCTGCCAAACAAACGACTCCCAGACTTTTCACTGAGATGATTTTTTGACCTGTGCTGCTCATTCTGGAGTTGTCTGCACCATAAATTGCTTTGGAATTGAAAATTTAACCAGTTCAAATAACTGGAGGTGGTTAGGGTGGTGTGGGGTGGAGGCTGTGGCTCGTGGGTGCTGCACCAAAGAGTGATATGAATTTGGGGGTGGCAGCTTCCAGTACTGCACGTTCCAGTCTCAGCACTCAGGGCAGGAGCTGGGATGAACAACCCACAAACGACCCCAAAAAATGCTTTTTTGGAGAGAATTTCCCCTATTAATTATTTATTACATCAATTTATTATTAAAATTATATAAAATTATGATTTCCCTTATCTGAGGAGTCTCTACAAAATGAGGATGAATTGTGAATTTTCTGTCCTCCTCTCCACAGGAGTTATCTTTGTTTTTCCATAGCACACACTTAGGTTATAGAGCACAGTTTACCATTCATGGCTCTTCTTCACTTGCAGATTAATTCCAGTTGTTTTGTCTGGGTTGGTTTTTTTTCTTTTTTTAGTTTTGTTTTCGTGTGGGAAATCTGTAAAACAGTGCAGCAAAAACAGAAAAGGCAAATGGATGTGTGTGGGTTTTATAGAGCTCCTTTCATGGGATCATAAAATTCCCTTCAAAATGATGAGTTAGATGCTGTTAGAATAGTAAATATGTAAATTCATGAGTAATTTGCAAATGTCCTTGAGCCACTGAACCCATTGCAATTGCTCAGCTGGATGGAATTGTTCAAGTTCTTACTCCAGACGACAGAACTGACTTTCATCTTCCTACATTTAAAGGCTTTCCCTTTCCTATCTCTTTAGATACAGACAATAAACAAGCTTAAAATATTACAGGGGCAGGAAGGGCAGCCAGAGAAATAAACACCACTCACTTCTCCTTTTACTTCTGCATTGCCAGGATGCTCAGTTCACCTTTTTTTCTGGAAGCCCCTTGGAGCTGAGGTGCTGTGGAAAACTCTCCACTTCATCTCTGCTTTGTAGGCACATTCAGGGTGCCAGGGGTGGGATTAAACACAATCTCTGTGAATTTGTATTTCCAGCATCCCATCATCACAGACATATCCCTACTTTGGGTATAATCATACCAATTTGCCATTTTGATGTGTTATTTTAACGTTTATCCTTTTAAGCCCATCTGTGGCCCCCCTGTCCCTATCCAAAGGAGATGTGTAAAGTTGTAACCTGGCTTTGAGGAATCTTAATTTTTTCTTTTAGCTGATTATACAGAGAAAAGTATTAATCAGGTTCTTGGAGACCTCTGCTGGTAATACCATCCTGCTAAGCCAGATGCTCTTATGTCAAAACAGGGCAAATGCCCTTTAAAAAAATCAGAACTCTGTTGTTCAATGGGGCTTTCTGAAAAGTAATTTAGATATAATATATGAATATACTATTAATAATAAAATCTTAAATAGATAGTATTGTATATTGTAGGTATATCTGCACAAAAAGTAACTCTTAAGAAAGTCTGAGGTTTTGTGTGATGTCCAATACCATGTGGTAATTTTAGTGGAATTTAGTGGAAACTCTATTAATAAAAAAAAAAAGCCAACAAACAGATAAAATTATGTGAAACACAGTTAAAAATACAATCTTACAAGTGGCTGAAAACTGCCAGTGCTAGTTTTCACCAAATTCTACCAAAATGTGTCTCCAATATCTGCTTGTGGCCTTTCTAGGTTTATTCAGTGTCATTAATACAATTATTGGGTCCAAAGATTTTTCATTCCTGTGGCCAAGACATGGAGACCTGGCCATCAATACAAGACAAGACTGAACTAGTGCCTATAACCACGCAGAGTTACTGGAATTACCTCAATTTCAGTGCAGAACTAGTTCTAAATTACAAGTTTTAAAGTCAGAAGCTAAATTTTAGAGCTTTGAAGCCCAGGTTATAGAGATCCTGAGAAGGAAAATGTCTCTAT
Organism: Anthoscopus minutus; assembly: GCA_013399455.1. Classification (NCBI taxonomy): domain Eukaryota; kingdom Metazoa; phylum Chordata; class Aves; order Passeriformes; family Paridae; genus Anthoscopus; species Anthoscopus minutus. Next base: position 71,746 of record VWYI01013696.1, on the reverse strand, counting down.
TTGAAGGACTAGGTGTGTAACTACTGCTTTGGTTTTGTAGGATGAACAGGGTTTCTGAAGCTACTCATTTTCTTTATAGGATTTCACTAAAAAGTAATAAAATTTTTTAAAATAATGTATTATTATATATTATATATAATATATTATATATAATATATATTATATATGTTATCATATTTTNAGTCTTTAGCAATTCTTATGATGCTTTTTTAGGACTACCTAAAAGCAGAGGCCAGACAGAATTAAGGGAATAAAAAGCAGTTCTGTTTATTGAAGGGCCCTCAGGTACATTTAGGGCAGACAAAGCCCCCCAGGGCCTGCACCCAAAACTGGACAATGCTCACAGGTTTTACACTTTTATAAGTTGGCTCCATTTGCACATTGGGGGTTAATCTGCAATTCCAGCTGCAGGTGATGAAGTCATTTAGCCCAAGTTTGCTGCCCCCAGGTCACTTTTGTTTCCATCTCTGGGCCTGGGGCACTGAGGTGTCCTTGATTGCCAGGCCTGGAGAGGAATTGCTGTGTGTGACCCCAATGGGAAAGCAGCAGCCAGCACTGGGTGTGGAGTCTGGAGTCACACACTAAAGAACTGCAGGATTACAAATACATGGGAAACAGAAAAGCTGAAACCCTGACGTTACCAAGTCCAACTTTTAAACATCCTGCTGAGGGAAGCAGTTTGGCAGCACAGAGCTGTTGCTCCCAGGCACGAGGCTTCCCTCCCTGCTTGCCTTGCAGCCCAGCCCAGCTGGACCCAGCGGATCAGCGACGTGCACGCGGCCATCGAGGAGCGCGTGTCCTGGGAGTGCCGCGCCAGCGGCCGCCCCAAGCCCTCCTACCGCTGGCTCAAGGATGGGGAGCCCCTGCTGCCACAGGTAGGCACTGCTGGAACCCCCTGGGGATGGCATCTGTGGGTGCTGGGATGCTCTGCCAGCTCTCTGATCTGCTCTCTGATCTCTGGGTGTTTTGTGTGTTTTTGGGATGGGGAGGATGGAGTTGCTCTGAAATCGTGGAATCGCAGAATGGTTTGGGTTTGAGAGGGACCTTCAAGGTCATCTTGTTCCACCCCCTGCCACCTTCCTCTGTCCCAGTCTTGTCCAGCCTGGCCTTGGACACTTCCAAGCCTTGTCCATCCTGTCCTTGGACACTTCCAAGCCTTGTCCATCCTGTCCTTGGACACTTCCAGAGATCCAGAGGCAGCCACAGCTTCTGTGGGCACCCTGTGCCAGGGCCTCTCCACGCTCACAGACAATCCCCTGTTCCTTCCTGTGCCTGGTGGCACCTCCCTACAGCTCCAGGAGCTGCTGTCAGGGACAAGCAGGACACACAACAGCCCTACATTCAGAGCTCCTCCCCAGAATGAGGGATCCATAATGCAAGCCTAAGGCTGGAAAGAAAAGGAATGGCTGAATGGGATTTTGGAATCTGTCACCAAAGAATGATCACCCCAAAATAATTATTTTAATTTATGATGTTTAGGTGAACTTTAAGTGATAATGAAACCTCGGTGTTCCCACTCCTCCTGCTGAGCTGTGTCGCTGTGCAGGAGCTGTGGAATTACACCCCTCCCAGCAGCACGTCAGCCCAGCCTTTCCTGGAGCCTCATCACCCAGTCCATGACCCCACCTTGGCACCACAAACTCAGCCAAGTCACCAAAGCTTTGCTTTCACAGTAGCCAGCCCTTGTTTCCCTGCCCTTACTATGAAAGAACATGGCAGCCCTGATCTGATCAGACCCTGATAAAAATTGCACAAACATTAAATTTCTGCCCTAAGGCCAGTAGAAAACCAATAGCTCTTTATTTTAGATTTTTTTTTTTTAAATGTCAAACTCCTGGGGAGGGAGGGATCACTTTGCTGTGCTTATTAGAATTGATAACTCAAGCTCCATATCCTCAGGCTGACAAATGATAGCCTGGTCTTTCACTCCACACACTAATTCTGGTTGCTTCACGCTGGTCACTGGCAGATGGTCTTGTTCTTAAATCACGTTAGGGGCTGATATGAAGTAAAGCATCATTAAATTATTAGCATTTACATTGTTCTCAGTAAACTGCAGAAGATTTTAAGTGTTTCTGTCTCTGTTGGCTGAGATGGCATTGCCACATATGCTCAAAATGGCCTCGAGCTGTGCCAGGGAAGGGCCAGGCTGGACATCAGGAGGAATTTCTCCATGGAATGGGTGAATTTCTCCATTGCCCAGGGAGATGTGGAGCCCCCATGCCTGGAGGTGTCCAAGAAACACCTGTATGTGCTATACGTCAGTTGTTGCTATGGAAGTGTTTGGACAGAGGTTGGACACAATAATCCTGGAGGTCTTTTCCAACCTTGATGACTCTGTGATTCCATGGAAATGCCATTGTTTTAAATGTTTCTGAGGATGGGGTTGGCTGTGATGTACCACTGTGGAACAGAAGTGCATTTCTTGCTTCAAGCTTATCTCCTTGAAAGGGATATTAATCTAAATGCTTTGGGTATTAAATCAATGAAGGGTCAAGGGAAAGTCCTCCAATTTAAACTGCATTTACCAACTCCTATATTGGTTTTACCATTTAGCCTCTAGCCTGACATAAATTTGGCTGGCAGACAAATAAATTGGAGCATGCAAATTCTTCCCGTTACTTCGTTTTGTCCCCCTTGCTATAAAACACAGCACAAGAATGCTCTGAGGAGGCGTCTCCTTGCTCATTTTTGGTTTTGCTGTTCCCCCAGGGCAGAGTGCAGCTGGAGCAGGGCTCTCTCACCATTCCCAACGTGAGTCTCTCGGACGCAGGGATGTACCAGTGCGTGGCAGAGAACAGGCATGGCGTCATCTTTGCCAGTGCAGAGCTCAGTGTCATCGGTGAGTCCCTTCCCCGAGCCCTGCAAACCTCCCAAAACCACTGCAGCCTCTGCCCAGGCTGCCTCTGCCAAGCTGCAGCCTCTGGAGCAGGAGGGGATCTTTGATGATTTGTTTTCAAGGAAGGTGTGACATGAAAACTTGAGGCAGTGCAGAGCAGAGAACAGATGATTTTTACTTCAGCCCGTGTTCCTGTATTCCTCCAGGTGTATTCACTCTCCTGCTGGTTAAAGCCTGTTTGTGGAGACACCTGAGCATTGCCATTCAGAACATCCAGGACCATAAATGCCATAGAAATAAACATAAATGGACCTTAAATCTCTGGCTGCAGAGATGACTCTGCTCAGGACGTGGTGACAAACCTCCTGTCTGAAGAGACATTCCAGCAATCCAAAAGCAACCAAAATGCTCCCATCCCAAAGAAAAGCATCTTCTAGCCCACACTTCTGTGCGCAGCTGCTCTGCTCCTCCCAGACAAAGTCAGGAGAAGCTCATGTGAATCCAAGTGGGGAAATACCTGAGGGGAGGGAGCAGAGATTACAGAGCCAGGATCCTCTCACATTACAGAGCCAGGATCCTCTCAGAGGTAACAGTGCCGGGACAGGAGTCAATGGCCACAAACTAAAACCCTGGAAATGCTGCTTGAAATAAGAAAAGCTTTATTTTGGGGTTGGTTGCACACTAGAACAAACAGTCCAGAGGTATTGTGGCACCCCTGTCCTTGGGGATGCTCAACATCCAGCTGGTCCCAGCCCTGGGCAACCTCCTGTAGCTGCTCCTGGTTGAGCTGGGGTGGGTCCATCCCAGAGATGCCTGCCAGGCTGCAACTCAATCCCAAACCATGCTCTTGTACAAGCCCTGGTCAGCATAGGGTTGTAGTTTCAAAGGGTTAAACACAATTCCTGATCACAAAATAATGGTTTAGTTGCTCTCAAACCAAATGTTCAGTTGCAGCATTCCCTGATTTATCCTGAAGAAAAAAGCATGAGGTTTTTTCCAGCTATGGGATTTTCAATTATTGGTCATTTTTTATCATCAGTGACAGATGCCTGCATAGGAAAAAAAATTATTTGAAAGATTGTCTGTGTTGCTGTTAGAGAAAGGTACAATAATGCTCAATAAATTAGACTTCACAATACTGAGATTTATTGGACATGAAAGAAATCGAAATAAATCCATTGATGCCTTTCTTGTCTATTTGAAACCTGGTAAAAATGGACTTTTGGGAAGAAGGGAGATGTTTTCAGAGGAGAGGTTTCATCCTCGTTGGTGGGGACTCCCAGGGTGTCCCTGTGCCCAGCAGCTCCTCGTGTCCACACAAAAAAACCCAGATTTTGGAGAGACTGGTCTGAGAAACCTGTCAGGGAAAATTTATTTGACCAACTTCTCACTTGGGTTCTGCAGCTCTGTTTCTGTCTGTCACAGGAAAAGCACCCAAATGGTGTCCTGCAGGTAAATCCCTGTGCATCTGTGATTTAACTTGGCACATTTTGAAAGGAAAGTAGCAGGTTTGTCTTTTCAGTAGTTTCAAAGCAGGGCAACATTCTGAGCCCTCCCTGGGAAATTTTAGCAGATCTGAGTGTTAAAGTGGTTGTTTTAAAAGGTCCTGAAGTTAAGCACTTGCTACTGGTGGTGTTTAATCATCTCAAGTGAGATTTACAGCAAAATTAAGTGAAAGACAGAAATGGAAAATTACAGACCAAGCTTTTCTCAGAGTGATTCTTCTCAATTATTGTTGCCAATTATCTTGCCTGGAGTCTTTAAAGAAAACAGAATCCAGTGGTGCTGGACATTGTATTTGAAGATGCAGTCTTGTCTTACAGAATTTTCAGGCTAAATGTTTCAAAAGCAAATTGAAAAAATGAAATGTGGGCCTAGAGTGGGAAAAAAGGTCATTAAAATCCTCACTTGACAAACAAAATATGTGAAAAAATTAAATTCATTACTGCTGAAGTGGCACAGGGAAGTTGTGGCAGTGCTGAGAAATGAGCCCAGAGGTTCTAAATGTCAAATGATGACTTTTTGAACGTCACAGAATAAAACTCACAGTGAGCAACTCCTCTGTCTCACACAGGAGCAAGAAAATGCAGCAAATGACTCACAAAAAGCCAGTCTAAACTGTTCATTACAGAGATGGGAGTAAAGGATTGTTCAAAAAATCTCTTCTGCTTATAAATTTGGGACAATCATCTGAGAAATTAATTTCAGAAGTGATAATATATTAATAATGATACAAATAACAGTGCATTTAGTTCTGAGTGCATTGGTGGGAACTGTCTCTTTTAATTCTGGAGTGTTTTACAAAGCCAGTTCTGGTTTCAGGGCTTTTTTATAGTCTTTAATATCATTTATTTATATCATTATATCATAATATAATGATATATAAATATATCATATTTATCATTATGTCATAATATGTTTCTGAGTGCCAAAATTAAGTCCCTGCCTGTGATTAGATGTGGAAAACAAAACAGCTCAGAGATCACTGAACTCTGGGTCAGGAACTTGGAGCATCCTTGGATCAGAAAGCCCATCCCATTTTCAGTGTGAGACTGTTATTCAAAAGGTGCCATTTTTGCCCCATCCAGGCATCCACATAGTTCATAAAGTCCAATCATTTAGGAATTGTAAGTGAGAAACAACCCTGGAATTCTGTAATGTTCAAACGAGTCTGACTGTGTTTTTTCCTGAGGGAATCCTGATCAGGTTTGTGTCGATTTTGCTTTCAGCCATTGGTCCAGACTTCTCCAAAACTCTCCTGAAGAAGTTAACTCTTGTTAAAGTGGGTGGTGAAGTCATCATTGAGTGCAAGCCCAAAGCCTCCCCCAGACCTACTTATTCTTGGAAGAAAGGAAAAGACATCCTAAGAGAAAACGAGAGGTAATGTCTTAAAGTAACAATTTCTTTCATTAACTAACCCAGGGACTTTCAGCAATCAAAGCTAAATTTGTCATTAATAGCTCTGCAAAGTTGAATTTCAAATACATGAGGAAACAACCTGTGTTCAATTCCAAGGAGCTAGGGGTGAGATTCCTATTCCCATGGTGCCCATCTCATCTCTGTCTGCTATTAAAGCATTCCTGCCAAGAGCCTGACAATGATGCACTCCAAAAAAACAAATATTTTGCCTCTGCAGTGCCCTAAATAACCATAGTTTAAAAAAATAAAATAATTCCCGGGAGATAAAAGCCTCCACTGCAAATTGTACAGCTCTGGTACATTACTCAGTGTCCAGTTATTTGAGGGCAATAATTAATTTGACAGTTCTAATGCCTGACTAGAAGGTGGCTTTCTTAGACTGGCCAAATAAATTTTTTTTATTATTATTTTTATTCAAAAGCCAGCTTTTCAAATCCTCCTCTGTGGTGTTCATTTGTTGATGGCTATGTAGAGGTGTGTTTGTGTCACCTGCACAGCCCCTGAGAGCAGGACATGGAAAACTGTCCTTGACACTTCTCCAAAACATGATGTGACACTAGAATTGATGGGCAGAATCTTGTCCTATTAGTAAAGGTCAAAAAGTCAGAAATTGTACAAAATTATTATCTTTAAAAGCTTTCATCTGTTAGAGCTGTTCTTTTATCTTGGAAAGTCTGATCTTACTCCACCCAGCCTGTAATGTCCATTGAAACAGAGACTGGTGGTGTGTCTGAGAGTGCAGAAAGCTCCAGTTCATTTAGAGCCACATGATTAAAATATTGAACACCCTGTTTCTGCCTTGTTTAGCTCCTTTCCCTGACCCTTACAGAGCTGTTTTCTGTGGGCTGTTTGCCTCACCCCTGGCATGAAAGGAGTTGCTGATCGATGACACAAAGCTTCCTTTAGCAGGCAGGGCACAAAGCTGCTGAGGTCAAAGTTGGCATAGATCAAGGTATATTGATTTTTGAAACTGAAATAACGTGCTGTCCTGGTGAGGGTGGTGCCAAGGGTGGGAGTGTTGGGTGCTGGAAACTTTGGAGTGTCAGTCCCACAAGGTCCTGTCTGTGTCCCCGTGCTCGCCGGCACAGTCCATGGCCAGCAGCCAAGCCAAGCGAGCAGTGGCTGCTGCTTGCTCTGAGGCTGTTCCCCTTGGCACAGCACAGTTCCTGCTCCTTATTTTGATTTGGGAGCTGGACTGCCCAGCAGCCTTGGGGCAGTGGTGGGAGGAGGGTGGTGGGCACAGCCTGGGCTCAGGAGCAAACCCAGCCAGGCGCGCTGTGGGCTCTCGTGGCGGTGCCAGGCTCGCTCTTCCTGCTCCTGCTGAGCCACGGCCAGGAGCCTCCCATTGGGCACCCAGCCCTGGATGGCAAACCAGACGTGAAATGTGCCCAAGCAGGTGTGAAATCTTGAGCTCCTCCAGCCCAGGGGTTTTCCAGCCAGTGGGATCGTCCAGCAGGGGTTACCTGGCAAAGCGTCAGAACACGCTGCGGTGCCTTGGCACGGGGACCTGCTCTGCTCTGACACACGCTGGGTTGTGTCTCCTGTGGGGATGAGGGTGTGGAATCCTCACCACTGCCTTTGTTCACCAGCCCAGCCCTGCAGTCTGGACCTGGAGACTGTGAAAGGCACAGTTAGGGAATGACATTGTCTGCTGTGGTGGTGGCATTGCTCATCGACTCCGTCTGCCTTCACGGGCAGGAGGGGCCAAGTGCCTGAGCTCTGCTTGATTCTGCTGTATTTCTGCTCTCTGTGCTTGCTGAAATGTCATCTCCTCCCTGCTGTCCCAGGGGACAGCAGCAGTGCCTGGAGTCCAGCCCAAATATCTCCCTTCTCCCGCAGTTATGCGTGGACTTCAAACAAGAACTTTCTTGACTGCTGGAAAAAAAAATAATCTGTTGAAATCTAGGAAGAAAGATGCCAGGAAAAGCTTCTGCTGCAATCTCATCATCTAGGACAGGAAACAGAACTTTAAGACAGGCTTGGGAGGAGAAGCTCCAATGAAATCTCTGCTTAAGCTGACATTAAAGGTTCCTGCAAGTACCAGAGAGGCACCTGAACATCTGGGTCCTTCTCCAGCCTGCGGGCTGATCACGTGAAGGTTAATCAATACAGATGAGCCTTCCAATTTCAGGTGGAGTTAAAAGTAGCATTCCTGTGTCAGTGCTTTCTTTGAATGCTGATGCTCAGCCTGATGGCTGCCATGGCAATCACTTCAGAGTTTCTCCTGGGGCTTTTGTGGCTTTTCAGCTGGTGTGTGATGTTTAATTCCTTGCTGGAGACACTGTGCATGGTTTTTGTTGCTGAGACTCTGGCTCTGGGGGCTCCTGCTGTCCAGGAGGCAAAACAAAATGTGTTCTTCAATGTTTGCCCAGAGAGCAGAGACTACCACAGTAGAGAAAAAAAAAAAAAAAAAAAAAAAAAAAGAAAATAAAAGAAAAAAAAGAGCTTTATTGGTTTAGGTTTCATATTCTTCTCTGGAGGCTGAGGTAGTGTGTACTGCACCTCTAATGAATCACATGGCCTGAGGGCATCTCTTACTGGTGGTTGAGAACTGTGCAATTGTGTTATTAGGAATTCTGCCCTGGGGTACAATTATATTATTGCAGTCATTAAAGGCACTTCATCTCCATAATAATGGAAATCCTGCCTTGGAGGCCTAACTGAGTCAAAATGATGTTGGGGGCCTGACTCCAGAAGGTAAATTTTATACAGGAACAGCTCTAGCACAGATATAGATGTATTGCAAATGCTGTTTGGAAACAAAGACTATTTCTGTGTGGGGAAAGTACAGGGAGCATTTTCCATCTTTGAACTTCCCTTCCCTTTCCCCTGCAGGGCGAGTGTTACACTCTGTGGGAAAGGTCTTTAGTCCTGGTAATGCTGCTCCTCACGGGGCCACTGGGAGAGTAGGAGCAGATGAGATGATTCAAATCCACCTACTCCCAGGAAAGCTGGGCTCAGGACCAGGGGATGCCTCTCTGGTGGGAATGGCCTCTGAGTTTTCCATAGCCCACCAAGAAAGGAGGCTGGTGTCCCAACAAACCCCAGGTGCTGGCCCGTGGGAGAGCAGCACCGAGGGCTGGGCCGTGGGAGCAGTGGGGCTTCACATCAGGGCTGAGATGGCCCTGTGGCAACAAACTGGGGCTTATGTCCCTCCCTCACTGCACAGAGTGAACTGGCTTTTAACAGCTTGGCACCAGACCTGTTCAGTTAGAGCATCTTAAGGACATTTCTCATGGAATTGGACAAGGGATCTATTTTCCTATTGATATGGAGTGATTTTGCTGGAGCAGTCTGGACAAAATCCTGAATCATGTGCCTGCCTGAGCAGGGAGGTTGGATGTGATGACCTCCAGTGATCCTTTCCAACCTGAACTGTTCTGGGAGCAGTTTTGGAAGTGGTTGTTCAGCCCTGCAGGATCTGCATTGCTTCCCCTGCAAGTCTTCAGGTCTTATTTTGGACTTAGGCAAAGGGGTTTTCAGGTCTTGTTTTGGACCTAGGCAAAAGGGCTGTCATTTTTCATGCCATAGTGGCAATAATTCCATTTATTTATTCTTCACAGAGTGAGACACAGGGACATTTCCCAGAAGTGAAGCTGTAGCATTGTGTGGTTCAAGAGTAGATTCACATTTCTCTTGGTCCTCCACAGCTTCCCCCTTCTCCTTGGCTCCCCAACAGCAGACAGAGTGCAGGAAAAGCAAGACAACTTTTATCTGAAATATGTACACAACAGTCTAAATTCCTAATATTCTCCTAGAGGTATTGGAAGTCATATTTACCCTGCCACCAGACACATACTCAGGCCAGGACAGAAAAATAATTGTACTTTTAAGCCCCAAAACATATTGCACTTCTCTCATACTTCTTCATGTAAAGCCCCTACATCATTAGAGCTGTTTCTTTTCCATGAATGTACAGTGCCTGCATTGTTTATACAGTTTAATTGTAAGGAAAGAAAAGCATAAAAAAACCAAATTATGTTCTGTGCTGGTAGCAAAGAATATGAAAGTGTCCAATTAAACAACCATTCCCCATGACTTGTGTAATAGCAACATCTGTTATCTTAATTAAACAAGTTTCTGTATAAAGGGACCCTCTTGGTGCACTTTGTTGGAGCAGGATCTGACCCAGATACTCCAGGCACGCTCACAATCCTCATGGAAATTCTCCCAGTTGGTGCCATTATCTCGCAGTCCTGACAAGCTCTGTGATGTGTGAGCTTGCACACGCAGGGCCACAGCACTTACAGCAGGAACATTGTTGTTTTTTGTAGCTGAAAACCAACAAAAGCACAGGAAAGCAGCACGTGGTGGCATTTTCCCAGCGAGTTCAGCCACGGAAGCGTTTGGAAGTGTAAGACGTGCCCGGCTAACTCAGTCCTTGTCCAACAACACCGAGGAGAGAGAACTGCACTACCAGACAGCTGCTGGGTTTTGTTACCCAAACTGGCTTGTCTGCTCCAAGATTTCAGTAATTTGGGTCCAGATTTTCCCAGGTATTTCACCGTTCTCTCCACCATGGCCTGGGGTCAGGACAGTCCAGGAGGATAATTTGATTTGCAAAGTCATGAATCCCAGAATGGTTTGGTTTGGAAGAGGCCTTAAAATTCATCCTGGTGTTGATGCCGTGGGCAGGGACACCTTTCACTATCCCAGCCTCTAAACCCCATCCAGCCTGGCCTTGGACATTTCCAGAGATGTGGCAGCCACAACTGGTGTCCTGAAAAGAAGGCGAGGGCTTGAGACTGGGGGGGAGCAGCAGGAATGTGAGAGAGCCGGGGCTGCTCACCCTTCCCTCGATGAAAACCCAACCAGAGCTTCCTAAAATCCCAGCCTCCTCGGAAGGAAGGATCAGGCAGCTGGAGCTGGAAAGCCTCTTGGATATGTTAATACACAGCTGTGCCTCCAGGCTTATTAATTTGGCAGGGAATGTTAATTAGTTTGTAAAGAAGAACATCGTCCATCACAGGAGCTGCTTCGGAGAGGAGCTGAGGTCCTGCCCTGGGAACAGCGAGCTGCTCCCTCCTGTGCTGGGTTCCCTGGCTGGCACAGAGCCTTTGGGAATCACCAGGTAAATCCCTTCTCCAGGAGATGGAGTGATTCTGGCTGAGGAAATCTTGTTGGTTTTTTTTTTTGCTGTCCTCTGCACTTCAAAGCTGTCCAGTCAGTCTTGTCTCCCTGAAAGAGTTTCATCATGGTTTTCTCTAGAGTTCACATCCTCAGGACCTCCTCACAAAGGTTGTCCAGTTATGGACCCCCTCATTTAGATATTATTTTATAACAGGAATTTTAACATATCCATGTTGATGCTAGATCATTTTGAGGAGGAAGAATTGTAAAATTGAACAAGAAAAGCTTCTCTCCCATTCTTCCAGCATGTCTTGAGTACAAAAAGTTGTATAAATTCCAGTTTTATATTTGTTGCCTCAAACTTCCTAATTAATGCTTAATTACTTTAAACAGCCAGAAAGAAAATGGCAAGAGGACAGACAGCACATCTTTCCCAGGCTGGTGCCAGGGTACAAACCATGGTGATATTTTTATCCTGATTACTTGAGAGATGAATTGCCAGCAGTGTCTTTTGGACACACAGCCTAGTGACACTTCAGCAGAAAAGAAAACCTCAAAGGATGCTTCCCATCATTGCTTCGCATTAATTGTGTTGACTCTTTGTGTTTTTTCTTACATAAAGCACCTGTGCAATTTCTTGAAGGCAGACAGGTAACCAAGCCATCAATAACTTGTCGGGTTTTCATTGCATCCTGCCCAGGCAAAATGAAAAATGACACCCTGCAAATGGCTTTCTGAAGTTTGAATCGACAGCGCAGCATTCATCTCACTTTGCAAAGACCGTGGCATGAGATGGCTCTACTTCCTTGCAACATCTGAAATCACTGACTTGTCCACTTATTTTAACCAATTTTCTGCAGAAAGAGAATAAAATGAACCAGGAAGCCACTGGATTTGGTGGTCAGAAATCCTGGAAAGCCGTTGTCCTTGATTTTGCCAGCAGCAGCTGGTTTTAGCTCTGTGTTGTTCTGGAAGACCAAGGCCAGGCTGGATTGGGATTTGGAGCAACCTGGTCTATGGAAGGTGTTCCTGCCCATGGCAGAGGGGGTGGGACTGGATGAACTTTAGGGCTTCCCCCAACCCAAACCAGTCTGTGATTCTATTATTGTGCTTTAGCACTGAAAGGGCTGTCCAGCCCAGGGCAGTGGTGGAGTTCCATGCCTGGGGGATTAAAAAGATGTGGCACTTGGGGACAGGGGTCAGTGATGGCCTTAGCTGGGTTAATAGTTGGGCTCAATGTTCTTTAGCTGGAAACATTTACACAGTCACAAATCCATTTTACCTAAAAATGAATTTGTGACTCTGTAAATGTTTCCAGCTAAAGGTTACCTGAGAAGGGTTAGAGATTTGTGCAGAATCCAGGTTTGGTGCTGGCTTATTTTGTATGCGTCAATAATTAGGCTGATTCCTAAAATTTCCATTTCTTCCATCTGCTCCTGTAGAAGCAGGAAATGATTTCCTGTTTCCAGGCACCAACTGTTACCGAATTCTCTGACAAGTGCAATCCCAGCCTCTGCCAAGTTTCAGCTGGCGCTCCTGGAATGAGCCTCTCCCTCATGCCATGACACAACCTCCTGGAACATCAGCAATCTGTTCCTGTTTCCCCAGCAGATTATCTGCAGCGTGGTGGTGTTGTAGTGCTCAGTGGAACACGTGTAGGCCATCACTGCTGCCTGTGCTGCTGCTGGACCCAGCTCAGGATCGTGCTGTGACCAAACCTGCAGGGCTACTGTGCCCCAAGGGGGTCAAGAGAAGTGAAAAGGCTTTTCCCTTGGTGCTTGTGTGTTAATTATTTAATATATTATTTAGTATCTTAATTTAATAATTGTAAAAGCAGAGCTCTGCTTGCAGAGGTGGAGAGGGTGAAGGATCCAGAGCTCTGTCCCAGAGGCATCCGACCTCCAGAGCACAGCGAGATGTATCATGTTAAAAGCAGAATGAAGATCTCCTTAAGAAAAATGTGTCACAGGGGGTCAAGGGAAATCATCAGGCATTATCTCGGTGCTTGTGTGTTAATTTTAAAAGCAGAGCTCTGCTTGCAGAGGTGGAGAGGGTGAAGGATCCAGAGCTCTGTCCCAGAGGCATCCGACCTCTGGAGCGCAGTGAGACGCGTCCTGTGTTGACATCCTTAAAAGAAGGGTAAAGATATCCTTAAGAGAAATCTGTCACAAGGGGTCAAGAGAAATCATCAGGTTTTCACTTTGGTGCTTGTGTGTTAATTTTAAAAGCAGAGCTCTGCTTGCAGAGGTGGAGAGGGTGAAGAATCCAGAGCTCTGTCCCTGAGGCATTCAACCTCCGGAGCGCAGCCAGACATGTCCCGTGCTGGCATCTTTAAAAGAAATGTGTCACTTGCTGCTGTTCCTGCTTGAGGTCTCTCATGGTTTTATGATTATTACATTCATCTCCAGGTGCTGAACACACAGCTACAAATTGTTCCTCCCTCTGTGTGAAGCTGCTCCAGGAAGCGGCTGGTCCCTTCCCACAGTGCTGCCATCAGAGGGAGCAGGGTGGGGTTTGCTCCCGTGGTGAGCCACTGCTTCCCAAAGAAATGCCTGTCATCAGTCTCCTGAATGCAGTTTGGAATTGATGTGTAACTTCCTGCTTCTCCTCCAGCTGAAGAAAGCAGTGATCACGATTTTAGTATGTTTGTAGCATTTTCAAGGGAAGAAAATATTATCAAATGCTTTTTCTCTTGGGTGCTTTTATGGTGAAGAGCAAGCAGGTAATGATTTTACAGTTAGGGCCATACTTTGAGATGCACTTTTAGAATCCAAGGAAATCATTACATGTCTAAAGGCAAAGAAGGGTTCCTAATGAACATTTCAGACTTGGTGATATTTTTGATGGCTATTCAAATATAATTTTGAAATGATGTAAACGCGTCCTTGCATCTCACAAACTTGTTAATGTCCATTACAAGCTGAGTGCGTCATTTCTCTTTGTACTTTGGGCATTTTTTGTTAGAACCAGAGGGAAGATGTGTTATCTTTGAAAGACTGTGCCTTTGGGCTTGAATTCGGGTGGTATCAGCTGGAACAAATAAGCTGAGAATGCATTTGCTGCCTCTGCTCTGATCTCATGAACGCTCCCAGAAACACTTTGTGTCAGCAGCTGATGCACTGAAAATCTTGCATGGATTTTTTTTTTTCTCATAAGAGAATAATTTTTACGAGCTCCAGTGGAGTTCCCTTTGATTGTTATGTTCTACAAACCTCCCCAGTGTTTGCTATAGGTAGAGGGTGGTGGCTTGTCCTTCTCAGGAGTTGGCACTGGTGGCTGGATGCTGCACTCCAAACACGATTCCTTGGATTTCCACTGTCCCTCTCCATGGACTAGAAGTCATTTCATTTCCATGCCTTGGGCTATAGCCAGTGCCCTGGAAGAATGAGCACAGCAAATATTTCACTGAACATTAGATGGAGTGAAAGCAGGAGTGGCTTTGCAGCACCTGCTGCTGCCCAGACAGGATTTTCCTCGCTTGCGAGCGCGGGAGGACGCATGTGGAGAGCTGTGCCTCTGCTGGCTAATTGTGCAGAAAGGGAGAGTTTAGCCTTTCACGAGGTGCTTCTCAGTGTGCTTTGCCCCTCCACTGCCACCAGCAAGAGCTGGTCCAGGTCCTGAGCCTTTTGTTTGGAGTGTGGAGCACTCCTGCCCCTCATGGTGCCATCACAGCGTTCCTGGTTTATAGCAAACAGTCAGCTCTGTCTGAAAAATAAACTGCCAGCTGCAGGAGCTGTGTCAAAAGGGCCATTTCCCATGGGGGATGATCCTCATTTCCCACCAAAATCAATGGAAAATTGGTTCTTTGCACCACCAAACCCTTCTAGACTTGCAGGATCTTCCTGTATCAAATTGTCACTGCCTCACATCGCAGGAATGAAAGCTGTTGTAAAAACAAAGCTTTCCTTTGCTTTACTCAAATCTGCTTGCTCAAATATTTATTTTGATGGCATGGGCTTTCTGTCTGTATTTATTTTAATTTTGTGTATAGTAAAAAAAAAGAGTGGTTGAGGACAGAAGGCAAAAAGGTTTCTATTATTTGAAATTCTACACAATCCCCTCGCTCCCTTCAGGGTCCCTCGAAGTTCTTGTGTTTGATTTTCATTTGTTTCTTCCTGTTATCAGCATCCCTTAAGAAAGATATTTTCCAGATAACTGTTCTTAGATAACCTAGGGATATTTTTTGTATTTGAATTATAACTCCAGGCATCTCTGAACAATCTACATGAAGGCTCTAATAGCTGTAAATGCTCCCTTCCTTTCCTCCTGCCTCCATCAGGACGAGGTTCTGTCTCTTCCAGACTTGTCTTAAAAATGTACAGACCAAAGGGAAGAGGATGACAAACCACAGCTTTTATGTTTATAGATATTAATAATGGCTGGATGCAGCATTATTGCTCTGGACTGCTCTGTCACTGCAGATAAACAATTGGTGGAAAAAGAAAATTAGGGGAAAACTTGCAGTGGAAAAAACTTAGAATGTCAGATCCATGACTGGTTGAAGCTGATGCTGAATTCAGTGGCAATGTGCTGTTTGATGTTTCCAAAGGGGCCACTACCATAAGATCAAAATTTGTTATCTGAGCAAAATATTTTTTTCTTTCTCTTTAGAACATTATTTACAGGTGTTTATGATAAGTCAGTACTAGAAGAGGGAGAGTAACTTCTTCCATGGGCAGACAGTGCCAGGACAAGGGGGAATGCCTTCCCATATTGGGAAGTGGGAGATCTTCCACTAAAATCGATGCATCAGGGTTTTGCCTCATTTTATTTAGAGCAAATATAGTTCTTACCCGAAAATTAATTATAGCTGGTTTGCTGTTAAGAGGCCTGTCAGTTGTCATGGATAAGGCAGGACTTATCTGCTGCTGCCTTCACTGAGAGAGAGACATGCACTAAATTAAACGGGCTTTCACCGAGGCTCTAAATTATCTCAGGCTCTTCTGTGAACTGTGGGAAGACAGGTCCTTACAGACAAACAAACACTGGAGCAGCTCAGGGGGGCTGTGTGTGGCACAACCACGCAGGCAAGGAGGTGCAGGTGTGTTGGAGGCTGCGTGCACAGTAGGAGGGTTCACTCAGTTGGGAGCTGAGATGGAAAACTTGTGGTGCTCCAGCATAGGGGATCATCCTGCCTTTGCCTTGGATTTATCCTGACAGCTGTGGAACAGACCCAACCTTGTCCCCTCCTTGCTCAGGTTGATGTTCTGAGCCCTCAGGCTGTGTTCATGTCCCACACTGCTGCTGGTGTGGACACCACCCCTTTCTGCCTCCTTTTCAGAAACATCTGGAGTAACAGGACGAGGATGAAGCCCCAGCTTGGAAAGCCCTGCCTGCTGAGGGGCATGCTGAGGGGTTGGGTTGGTGTTGATGGAGGGTGGCAAGTCCCAGGTGGGGTTTAGGTCAGGGCTGTCTCCCCCTGTGCACCATCAGAGTTGTGGGGGTATTTTTGTGGGGATGAGCATTATGGAGCAGAAAGGTCTGACCTGGCTGTTAGTTATTTATGCAACACAGAAGTTGGAGTCACACCTGGAGACAGCAGCCAGGGCCACAGGAGTTACTGTCTGTGGACTACACCCTGAGCCAGCCCGTGCTTCAAGTGATGAGCAGGTGCTCGTGAGCTGTGTCCCTGATTTTGAGGGGGCTGTGCTCTGAGCAGTAAAACCTGTGAGGATTTATAAACTTCACTGTTTACCCAAAATAGCCTAATGGCCAGTACCACATCCATGAGATCATTTTAATAACCCCCATTGCATGGCAAGCATTATTTAAAAGGTAATAAACAGCTACAAAGACATGTGATAGAAATAGAAATAATTTGATAAATAATGCAATTGCCCAGAGTTGTGGCATGAGGCAAAGTTGCTGTTAGGCTAAAAATTGCTCTAGATATTCCTGCCTAGGAACTCTGGGAACAGAGGGAACAAATACACTGCTGAGACTGCAGTTAGGGCTGCCTGGTGCTTCTGCTTTCTCCTCTGCTTCCAGCCCCCAGCCCAGGCACGTCATCGAGGATGAACAATAGGCCATTCATCATGTCGGCTGAAATACACTGGTTTTCACAGGTACATTTAACCTAAATCCTCTCTCAGAAGACAGATTATCTCTCAGAAGAACTCTGGCACCAGTGTCTCTTTTCAATAGCCACGTCATCACTGCCACAAAGGCTGTACGTGAAGGGATCAATGGTAGTTTTATCTCAAATTGCACTCAGAGTGTGTTTCTTCCAGCTGACATTCATTTAAATGCTTGCTCTAAGACATCTTTTCTCCCTGTAATAGAAAAAAAAAGGATTGGACATCCTAAGCATTGTTTCACGGGAGGAAAAAAATATTTAAAATACTCACTTGGCTAAGCATGAAATATCTCAGCTGCGTGTGTTTAATCAAGAGTGAAAGCAAGGGTAGTTATTCTTGTATTTCATAAATTAAAATGCTAAAACGATCAGATAAGAGAACAAAATACCTTATTCCGTTGCAGCAGCGCTAATGAAACCATTT
>VWYI01013696.1:0-54406 GCA_013399455.1 Anthoscopus minutus | reverse complement strand
GGGGGGAAAAAGTCGCTTTGTAATTCGGAGCAGTTTTGCTCCAAAGCAGCACGGAGCTGTAACCTGCCGTGCCAGAGCTGTGCCGTGTCCCTCGGGAAGGGGACACACGCCCAGGCTGCCATATGCACTGCATTTGTACTCCATTCATATTCCATTCGTATCCCACATGCTTCCACCTGCTGAACAGAAAAAGAGGGCAGCCTGAGAGGAATATATCGAGGGATACCTGCTGTTCCACCTGGCTGTGCAGCTCCCCGGCGGCGCTGGGCGCGCTGTGGGAATTGGGGAATAATTCCCGCTGGGAAGGTCGGTGCCTGGCCCTGCTCCTCACCCTGCACAGGCTTCCACCTGCAAGGGGCAGGTGAGCTCCAACCACCCCCGGCTCTGCAGGGCTGCTGCTTTGCTTCTTGGAGCCACATAAGTTTTCTCAATTAAACTCCAGAGCAAGATGTTCTGGTGGATGCTGTAAATTTGGGGTTTTAAGGGGATTTTCTGTCAAAGCATGAGGCCCAAGCTGAGCAGCAGGCACCTTTTGGGAGATGCAGGTGATGCAGCCAAGCACCTAGAGGTCAGATTACCATGGAGGTGGTTCCTGACACTCAGGTTTATGATGTGCTCTGGGAGCTGGGCAGATTTCCATTATCGTTTATATTCCAAGTAAGGGCTTGATCTCATTTATACAAACTCGGTGATAAAACTCTTCCTGAGCTCAACAGGACAATTCCTGTCTCTAAATGCATATGTTACTGCCTGAGGAATATTTATCTGCTCCTGGGAATGCTGCCCAGCAGTGGGGAATGCTGCAGTGGGCTCCATGAATCAGACCTGCCGTGCTCCATCCCGGCTGGAGGTAACACAGCTGCTGGTGGGGGATTTACAGATCTGGCAGGTGGATCATGAGCTGGGAATAATCACCAATGGATCAGAGCCCAGAGATTCTGCACTGCTGTTCCTCCTGACACTGTTCCAGCTCTGTCTGAGCTCTCCCATCCATCTCCAGCCACTCCTGGAGACTCGAGGCGAGCCAGTGTTGTTGAACCAGAGGGCTGTGATCCTTCTGGATGCATATCCCAGCCCTCCTTGCCCTGTGGCACTGGGAGCCATTCCCCTTGTGCTGTCACTGCCTGCCCTTGTCACAGAGCTGCTCTGGGAGCTCTGTGCCTGTCAGCTCCCTTAGGGTGCTGCCAAGTGTTCAGCAGTTTGTCCCATTTGCTGCTGCAGTGGCAAAATGGGAATGGCTAAGGAAGGCTGGGGAGAGATGGTTGCAGCTTTTTTAAAGGTCTTTTGTCCCCAGAAGAGTTTTGATCAAAACACTGACAAGGTCAGCTCTTGCTGCAGTAGAACCCAATCCTTCAGTGTAGGACATAAGCAATGCTTTTATCTCCTAATTTCAGACCTGTCTTTGCTCTCTGTGAACCTGAAGTCTCCAGCTGACAACACAGACCCCCCAGAATCTCTCTTACAAATGCTGTGTTTAAAATAGACGACCTTTCTTCCTATAAGGACGCTAAATTATCTTAAATTGTGTTTTTTCTTTTGTTTTTCAGATGGATATTTTTATCTTCTTTGATTTTTCTCTGATTAGCAGTGACCATGAGCCCAGGTTAGCAGCAGAACAGTTCATTATCTGTGCAAGAAGAGATTTATATTTTTATTTATTGTTACCACTGCTGTTTGTGGTCAGGGAACCTAGAACATTTGACAGCAACTCAGCAACTTTTTAAAGTTTGTAGTGGTTTAAAGAGGTGCACACTCAGCAGCCAAAACTTTTGTTCTGATGTGTGTGTTTATGGGAAATGTGGTTTATTTCTATGTCTTCCCACGCATCTGGTAAAAAACATTTTGAGGGTGTATTTCAGAGGAGAGAGCACACTGAGATCAGTTTGAACTTTGTGTCTTGGAAGGACTTTTTCACCCAAACTGCTAAAAGCTGTGGCTGAAGGGTTGTTTGCTTTCAAGCCAATTTGCAGTTTGAGAACCTCAGTGGCCTGAAATGAGCCTCTCGTCTCCTTTAATGCAGATAAGTCTGCAAAGAAAATTTGGGAATTAGCAATATCAGTGAGAGGCCTTCCTTTCTCAACTAACTGTAACAAATCTCCAAGTGTTCAAATAATTATTTGTCAACTTTTTACACATTGGATTCAGATTAGAGGACAAAACATTCACTGTAGAAAAGCAACTTCAGCAAAAAGAGCCACGTAACCATAAGGCCTCCTAATCAATGAGTCGCAGAGAGGTTTTAATGGTCTGATTTATTTGGAAAAAATCAGTCAACTTGTACAGTTATCTGTCACTTTTAATGCTGCTCGTTTGCGGGAGTGTGGAGGGCGTTACTGAGAGACCATATGAGAATTAAACATTCCTGGAGGCTCTCTGGGGAAAGAGTTTGGAGAAATCAGGGCAGGTCCCTCCTGAGCTCTCTGCAAGATGTTCCTGGGCTTAAAGGACAGCCTGGGAGCACGGCCTCAGCCTAGGAAGAGAAGGGAATAGAGCAGAAGCTCCCTGAGATGTACCAGAGCTGGATTGTCTGTCCTGATCCAAAGGTGTCTCCAGGGCAATCCAGTCCACATCAACTGAAAACCAGTCTGACACTGGGAATGAAAACAACTCTGAAGAAAACCAAGAGCAGGAGAAAGACAGAGACAGAAAAGGCATTAGAATTTGAAATTAAATCTGGCCTCATCAACAGACACAATTAAAATGATCTATGGAAAAGTTTAACCAGTAAATAGCTTTCAGCCATATGGCTGAAAATAAAGCATAAATAACTGAAAATAAAACATCAATTGTACAGAAATAATCTAAAACTCCACTTTTTCTGGGTTTCCTGGGATGGCAGAAGTGTGGAGGGAAGGAAGAGCCTGGTGTGGTCCTCCTTGAGCTGCAGCACAGTGCTGAGCTTGTCCTGGTTTACATTGATTGGAATTTTAATGCTTGTCAAGGGCACCTTCAGCTTTCAGAAAGACCCAGTTGTTCCTGAAGACCTGGAATTGGTAAGAGCAGCAAATAATTCCTGAGGAGCTGCTGATGCTGCCCAGCTCCTGCTGGAGGCCAGCGTGGCCACTCCAGCCACGTTGATGCAGCACAAGCACTGATCTGTGCCCACAGAGTGCTGAAGATGACACAAGCAGCTCTCCACTTCTCCCTTCCAATTACTGAGCTGCAGACACTGCCACAGAAGCAAATCCATGGCACTGGAGTCCCTCAGAAATAAATGACAGCGGTGAGCGTTACTGACTGCGACAATTTGGAGGCCATCAGCCAGCTGAGAAGCTCCTGTTAATATCACTGCTGCTGATGGGTGAAATATCACCTCTGTCACTGCTCTCTGCCAGCTGGCCTGTGGCTTTTGGGCTGCTGCAGGGGCAGGGCAGGGAGAGGGGAGCCAGGACAGAGATGGGTGACGGCTCTCAGAGCATCCTGTGCCATCTTCTCCTCCTGGCTTGGCACAGTCACCCAGGCTGTGCCGTTTGTGGAAGCAGGTCAGTGAAGGGGGGCTCTGCAGCCCGTGTGTGCCCACCAAGAGCCCACAGAATGGCAAAGGACACCCTCAGCAGCTCCCTGGGTGGGCTGAGGACTCCTGGGTGCCACTGGAGACCTTGCCCAGCCCTGTGGCTGCAGCTGGCAGGAGCCAGGGAGCCCCAGCTTGGTGCTTGAGTTTATGCCTTGGCTCAGATTTTATTCAGCTGTGCCAGGGTGGTCTCCAGGCTCCAGGTGATTCCCTAAAGCTTCCTCAGGAGGGAGGTGCCCCCTGAGCCCTCCTGCAGCAGTGCCAGTGCTGTGGCTGAGGTTCTTTCCTCCTGATTTCTCAGCCCACTTGTGCAGAGATTCGTTTGCATTAAGGACACAGGAAGGCTTCTTCATTTTAGTGGAATTGGGAAATAATTGAGCAGGACAAGGCGAGAATTAATAGAAGATTTTCCATGCAGGTCTGCAAGTGGCTGAAGATGAGAAAGCAGATTGTGCTGCAAGATGTGATTCTGAGAAGGCAGAAATGTTGCAAAAAGAGGTGATTTTAGGGTGAGAAGAAGGCTTTTCTGGAGTGTCCTTACATGATGCCTCCACAGGGCACAAGTGATGTTCCAGTGGGATTTACTGGGCAAAATCAGATTTTCTGTGTCCACTGACTTAGAGCAGTAAAAAAACCCCAACATAACAGGAGGCAAAGCTCATTGAGAGAACAGGGGGAGCCTGAAGTGCTCCTGTGCAGTAGGAGGAGGTGGGGTTCACCCAGGAATTAACATTCCATCCTCACCTGCCTGCTGCCCTCCAGAGGCTGCAGATAAACCCCCCCCCCCCCCCGTTCAGGTGGGGAATGTGCAGGTGAGCAGAGCAGGGCAGTGAAACAGGACATTGTAACCTGCAAGTGCCACTGCAAATAAAAACCCCTGGGTGTCTCTGAGTGACACACAGGCAGAGAGCTGGGGAGCAGGCTTGGCAGCGTGGAAAGCCCTCATGCTGCTGGAAAAAACCTCGGGAATGGAACACCTGCTCCAGCACATCTGCCCAGCAGCAGCTCCTGCACTGCAAGCGCCGAGGTTTGCCACAGAGCCAGGGCACCACGTGCTGCAGGGGCTGTCACGGAGAGAGGGCTGAATGTCAAAGCACAGATGCGTGGAAAACCTACACGAGCTGCTGATGTGTAAATGAAAGTTGCCCCCGAGTAAAGACACAGAAAAAACTCATGTAAATGATGTATCCAGTATTTATGAGGCGCGTCCGGAGAGACTCGCGTCAGCTCGGGCAGGGCTGGCTGCTGCTCGCACCATCCATAATTTATCCACCCTCCAAAGGGTTTTATGTTGGCTTAAAAAGAAAAAAAAAAAAATTAAATAAATAAAGCTCCTGTGTGTGCTGTCTTTGCAGAATCACCGTTCTGGATGACGGGAGCCTGCGGATCGTCAACGTCACCAAATCGGACGCGGGAAGTTACACCTGCGTGGCCACCAACCACTTTGGGACAGCGAGCAGCACGGGCAGCCTGGTGGTGAAAGGTGACTAAAACCATTGTTGTTGTGGCTGGCTGGGGCACAAACTCGTATTTATTTCCATTATTTCCCTTCCAGGGCCGAATTTCAGCATTTCAGGAATTCCCGGTGTTTATTCATGTTCTGTCAAATGTTGTTTTCAAAAGTAAAAGCTGTAATTTGACCTAGATATTTAAAGGAATCATTTAACAATGGTATTTAAAGGAATAATTTGAGATAAGCAATTGAGAGGCACTGACAAATGTTTGAATTAATTTTTGCCCTGCTAATGAGTAGTCCAGTGTCTGATTAATTATTATGGGCCATGAACATAGAGGTTATTACCCTTACACTCACTCTCTATCTCTTTCTTATTTGGGGAAAAATCTATATTGGATAGAAAATCAAAGAACATTGATTACAAAGTGATGAATCTATCAAAAAGCTCTAATGCTGTCAGTTTTAATTCTCCCACACACTGGCAGTGATGGATCATACTCAGTTAGAGGCTCTCCTTGTCAACTGGTTCTATGGTATCTAGAAAATACTTAAAATATTTCAATGTGGGTTTTAATCCATGTTTTTTTATAGCTGGAACATATCCAGAGGTCTCTTCTAACCCAAAGCAGTCTGGTATTTTCTGAACCTTGTAGGGAAGCGTGTGGACCCCAACAGTTCTTCAAGTCTGGGGTTGAGTCCTTTGTCAAAATGGTGTAAAGGACATTAAAAGTCATCCTTCCCCTCCCCCTGCCATGAGCAGGGACACCTTCCACTGCCCCAGGCTGCTCCAAGCCCTGTCCAGCCTGGCCTTGGACACTTCCAGGGACCCTGGAGCATTCCCTGGGCAGCCTGTGATTAGTCTCTCTCTGTCTCAGAGCAAAACTGAGGAGCAAAATAACAAATCCAGCCCCAATTCCCTTTCCCAGGGGCAGCAGCAGGGTGGGGTTCCAGCCCCAATTCCCTTTCCCAGGAACAGCAGCAGGGTGAGATTCCAGCCCCAATTCCCTTTCCCAGGAACAGCAGCAGGGTGAGATTCCAGCCCCAATTCCCTTTCCCAGGAACAGCAGGAGGCTGGGGTTCCAGGCCCAATCTCCCCTCCCCAGAAACAGCAGCAGGGTGGGGTTCCAGCTCTCCAGCTCCAGCTTGGCAACATCTGGAGCTGTCCTGGTTTTCCACGTGCTGCAAGACCCTGAGGAGGAGAATTAGGAGCTGCAGTTCAGGGGCTGCTTCTCCCACCATAAAAAAGCCAATTGTTGGAAGGAGGAGTAATTGGGTTCTGTCATTCCACAGTCATGGTTTTGTAGCTCCTTCCACCCTTGCAGTGCCCAAGGAATTTCCTGTAACTCCCAGGAAAACCTCGGCAGTTGTTGTACCTGATCTCTGCCTTCCCGTGCTCCACAAATCACTTTTCTGCACGCTGAGGTTATAAAGGATTAGTGAGGGCTTTTTTTCTCCCTCAATGCTCTGTTTTGACTCCATTCCATTTGCATTAATGGCAGTGACACGTGTGCATGAAGCAGAGAATAAACTCTTAAGCCTGAGATGTGGATATTAACAGCAAACTGAGAAATGCAATTTCGAAGTCTGGCCCATAAAAAGTATAAAAGAGCAGAAACTATTCTGAACTCCAAATGAACTGTGTAAAATATTATACTATAGAGTGAAATGCTTGAGTTTCTCTGCCCTAAGTAAAACATGTGTGAGTTTGGACAGAAAAATGAGTGAATTCCTTATTTTAACTCAGTTTTGTGATGTGCAAAAAGACTAATTTAACAGCTGATGTGGTTTTTGACCTTAAGATATGCTTGCATTCTTTTCTAACTTCTATTATGTCATTGAGTAAAAAACTGTGAAGGTCAAGACATTTTTTCTAACCTTCCTGTGTTCTTCCATTAATATTGCAGGCTATCTTTATTGGTTTTTTTTTAATTTCTTTTCTCGGGAAGAGATGCCGGCAGTGTCAGAGACAGTGTAGGCAAGGATGGGAGGAGGAGAGGAATATGTTACACCAGAAGCAAGGAGCTTAAAATAACTCCCTGGCAAACAACCAGAGAGGGATGAATAAATATTCATTATATGCATGAGTAGACAGTTTAAAAAATATCAAATCCTGACAGGTGCCCATAGGGCTGGGTATTAACATTCTGTTGTCAGGCTGGGTGAACCCCAGTGGTTTTCTGAACCAGTGCAGTTGTGCTTTGGGTTTGTTCTGTTGGCTGGTGCTGAGTGAGAACCTCTTGGCCTCCAAGACCTGAAATCTTAGAAACTTGCTTGTACAGTTTGACCTTTAAATTAAAAAGCAGGATTGAGTTTGTAAGGCTGGAGAAGCAGCTCCTTCTAAGGCAGTGTTCAGAGCTCTGTAAAACATGGTGTGTGTTTCCATGTATTACATAAATATTAATTTTCCATCTTGTTCCCTCATATTTTTCCTGTACTTGAGGCTAAATGTTCAATTCTTCCAACACACAGAAAGATTAGAGGCTCTCTGAGCACCAGGGTATTAAATGACAAATAGAATAAACAAGCACAGCCTGTACAATATGAGTTTATTTGTATTTCATGCAGTGATATCAACTGGCTGATACAGCAGCAAGCTGAAAGAGGAAACTGATGCCAGGGCATTGCAATAAAAGCTGTGGATGTGGGAAGCACCAGGAGAGGCTCCTGTGCTGACATCCCAGCTGGGGCAGGATGGGACCCACGTGAGGTGGGTGTGGAAGCAGCATTCCCACCAAGCTGGTGAGGGGATGCAGCTGATCCTCCCGTGGGATGAGGAAGCCCTTGGCATGCAGGAGGAGCTCCCAGCACACACATGAAGTAGCTTTTATTTCAGCTGTGATCAGCTTTGCTTTGGGGACCTCGGAGGTGAATGGATCATGGTCCTACCACTGACACCCGCGGCTGCTTCCCAGACATCTGCTTTGGGCTGTGGGCTCAGCTGTAAATCCATATCTAAATACATCCATTTAAATACATTTTAAGTTAAATGTATCTCTGCTTGGTGGAGTTGGTGCCTGCCAGCCCCCATGGGGGAGTGCTGCAATTCCGTGCACGTTGGTGCATCCCTGACAAGGGCAAGTTCCAGTGCCTTTATTTGCCTGTTTAATTATGATGCACCTTTAACATTTTCCTACTGCTGTGAGCAGCTCTTATTTGGGCTGTCACGGGAGGGCTCAAGGCAGTAGAAGCAGCAGAACTTTTGCTGTACCACTTTAGCAGGAAAAGAACACAAAGATAATGTCAGGAGGTTATTTTTTCCTCGTGCTTGAATAGACTGATAGTCTTGATTTTGTCCAGCACAGTGATTCAAATTATTTCCTATAAAATAGCACATTTTTCATTCCCAGCCTATTCCTCTGTGTGAACGTTGAAGTGCTGCATTGCAGTTAAAATTGATTAAATACTGTAAATTCTGGCCCATTATCGAGTAACTTTTCAGAGACTTCAGATGTTGCTGCCTTTAAACCCGGAATTCTTGCTGTGTTTGTTCCAGTCCTTTAGGACACAACATTTGCCTTCTGCAGAAAGTGGCAGTGGGATGTGATGGTCCCCTCTTGGCACCCATGCTTGTCTGTGTTTCAAATTCACTTGAAACTTCATTGTTTAGAATTTGTGTTGTGCTTGCCTCGTGTCCCTGGGGTTTGGTTTAGGTTTTGGGGTTTTTTTAAATCAATGATTTCCAGTAACTGTGAATTTTACCAGCTGCTCTCAGCTCTGTTGAGTTTGAAGTGACTTTGGAGTAACTGGGATATCAATTCCTTGGAGTGGGTCTTTAACTTTTTCCCCAAAAGGAAGAATAAACCACACATTAAGATGCTGAGGGGTTTTTTTTAACATGAACCAAGGGAAAATTACAGCAGCTACTAAAATCCATTGACCTGTTGCAGCACTGTCCACATTCCCAGGAGCCCTCCCTGATTTTCCCCCTTTGCTGCTGCTTTGCTCCTGTGGAAAAGCTGTCCCAGGAAGGTGCTGCAGGCATTTTCCATCCCACCCACCCATATTCTGGGTTCAGTGGTTGTCATTTTGCAGCACCAGTGGCCCCTCTGCCTTGTCCCTGCAGTATTTAAGGTCACACAAAGTCTTGATTTTTCTCTCCTCATCATTCAACATAATCTCAAATTCATGTTGGTTATGTCTCAGCCCTTAAAAAATGGACCTGGTTAAGTGACACCTGCTGTTGAAAACACAAAATATAATTTAAAAATGAGAAGCAGAGTTAAAAGGAATAATCCCAGGGCAGCACTGGAGGGTTGTCCATACTTTCTGGGCATTTTGTAATTTTCCTGGATAGCACACGAGGTTTACATTCAGCTGGTGTCAAAACCAAGATAAAGGCTCAAGTCAGAAAACATCAAAAGAAATTTTCTTATTCTTAGATTCTGTTTTAGCATTTGCTCAACACAATTTTTATACATAGTCCAGACATAAGTGACTATTCCTTATGAGGTCTGATACCTTTTTAAAAAAATGTCATGGAGGAAAAGTCAATTTAGAGTATGAACTTGTACTCCAGAATCTCTAAATCAGGGATTTGCAGGCAAAAAAAAAGCTGAGAGTGCCATGGAGTTATGC
Source organism: Anthoscopus minutus (assembly GCA_013399455.1). Lineage (NCBI taxonomy): Eukaryota > Metazoa > Chordata > Aves > Passeriformes > Paridae > Anthoscopus > Anthoscopus minutus. Next base: position 44,864 of record VWYI01013696.1, on the reverse strand, counting down.
AGGCTCTGATTAATTCATGAGAACATGTTATGTATTCTCCTGTTTAAGAAATAAAACTTATTTCTAAGTTAGGAAAAACCTTTCTTGACTTCTGAGTCACAACCAGCAGCAAAGGCTTGATTTTCACAATTGACAAGGAAAGCCATAATCTTTGGCCGTGAAATTGCAAAGGAAAATATTCCACTCTAATTGGACTATTTCCACTGACACCAATTATTTCTAGGACACAATTAAGGCTCTTTTGCTGGGTTTAAGTAAAATTATGACCCAGAGCACTGCATGAAAGGCACGGTTATAAATGAGGGAGCTGTGCATCCACCACATCTGCCCCTCCCTGCCTCATCCCTGGCAGCCCCAGTGCTTTGGGTGCACTTTGCTCCTTACCCAGCCCTGGCTGGGAAATCCTGAAGCAGAATCTGATGATGGAGCTGGAGTCCAGCAGCTACCTCAGGGTCCTTGCAGCCTGCAAGGGCTCTTCTCCACATGGCACTTTTGGAACACAAGGTTTAATCAAGGATTTTATCCTTTCAGGCAACTTCCCTGCCCATTCCAGCCAAGGTTGCTGTGTGATGCTGATCCACATTGCCTTGTGCAGGTGTGAGGGGCTCAGTCTGAGTTTCAGCACTGGCAGGTGCACCCTGCCAAGCTTGTTACACCTAAGGCTGGTCAAGTCTGGTTTACCTCCCAGCTCTGCCCAGGTGAGGACCTGAGATCATCAGAAAAATCAGGTCAGGCCCAGAGCAAGGAAGGCCCAAGGAAGATGAACTCACAGGATCCTGTGGATCCTGTCAGCATCCCTGTTTTACTGAAAGTTAATTGAAGCAAAAAGTTGTGGTTATTCTGAGGTGGCAGAAGTGGCAAAATGAGAAGCGGATGCCTCCTGTGCTGTTGAACTTTCCCCAAAGCTTCCCCTCCCGGAGCTCAGAGGCACCTTTGACTTCTGATTTTCTCAATGTGAACTTGTCAGACACAACTGATCCCTGCTCTGGGACAGGGACAGGAGCCAGGGAGCGGCTGCAGCTGGGCCAGGGCAGGTTTAGGTTGGATTTTAGGAAAAGGTTCTTCCCCCAGAGGGTGCTGGCACTGCCCAGGCTCCCCAGGGAACAGACACAGCCCTGAGGCTGTCAGAGCTCCAGAAGCCTTTGGAAAACCCTCCCAGGGATGCCCGGGGTGGGATTTGGGGGTGTCTGTGCAGGGCCAGGGGCTGGGCTGGGTGATCCTGCTGGGTCCCTTCCAGCTCAGGAGGTTCCATGGTTCTGTGATCCCACAGCTGCTGTGATCTGTGAGCAGGGAAAGGTCGGTGACAGCCTGAGGATGATGCTGAGGGTCAGAGTGAGCAGCTGTGGCTCCTCTGGGGACATGTCCTGTCACAGGTTTGTGGCTGAAATTTGAGTAAACCTTGAATCACAGAACAGTGAATGAACAGCACAGCACAGCTCTCAGTTCCTTACTGGGGAAAGAAAACAGCCCAGTCAGCTGCTAAGGACAAAACCAGTGAATGGAGAGAGAGAGAGATGTAAATGAAATCAAATCCCAGTAATAAAATCAAACACCAGTGTGTTGCTCTTAGGGCTGGCTGAATGAAGTAAGCTCAGAGTTTCTTTTTCTCTTGTAAGCACCTACTGCTCATAACAAATAAAACTTGTAAACATAACACAAGTGTTAAGCTTCATTAAATTTGCAGCAGACAATTAATTTTTTTTTCAGGCAATTCAGAGGTTCTTCTGTAGTACTGATTTAGTTTAATTGAACATATTACCACAAGCAGACAATAAGAAATATATTGAAGATATCCATCTGGCTCCTACTGCAAACCTCATGTGTCGTTCGCTGGGGCTGTCACAGCCCTTACTAATTGCCTCATTTTGGCTCTTCCACAATCAGTGTGATTTAGCCATTAACATGATAAAAGTCATCTTGGTGAAGAGCTTGATATTAAAAGGCATAGATCTCCTGCCTTGCCCTTGTGCCAGTTTTGGACTAATCTCTGGCGTTATTGGAGTGATATTTTTCAAAGCAGAAATACAAATAGATCGACTCCCACGGAGCAGCTTCTCCAGGTACCTGTGGTTGTGATGGAGGGGGTGCAGCTGGTGGGAAATGTTGCCTCTGCATTTGGGAAATGACTCTTCCCTCCCACCACCTTCTCCTTTCTCCTCACTGTCCCTCCAACCAACCTTCAGGCACATCAAGGGTCTTAAATCTGATAACTGCTCAGGTAAATAATGGAATCAACACTGCAGCAAGTGCTGATGCTTATAGATACACCTGATTCAGCACATAAACTGGAAAAAATATATACTGTTAGAAAAGTTCAACCATTATGTCTGAATAACCTGTAGAGGGGGGAAAAAAAACAGTATTTTTGTTCTGTATTCTTACCTTCAACCCACAATTGCAGGGTCAGCATTATTGCAACCTCTCCCACTACAGGAAAAAAAAACAAAACAACTTAGAATAATGCCTTTAAAAACTCAGCACTTTTGTTTTAGGAATTTTTCTGACCTCTCCCAAAAAAGCAGGAGGTTCAGGAGTTCTCCATCATCAATAAAAGACTGGGTTGTTTAGCTCATCACTGAAGATCAGACCCATACATCAGCTGGAAGAGGATACGACCTGTAGGTTAAACACAAACTCTTAATGAGACAAAAGCAGATTAATTAACAGTTTTTATCAACCCACTTCCATTTATTTTAACACACTGCATTTCGGAAAGGTTAAAATATTTGTCAGTTTCTGAATACAAATGAAAGCCCAGCATGATTAAAACAAAGCCATAGGTCACATTTAAATCCAAGCAAACACAGCGTGTGTGAGTGTGTTTATGTGTGTGATTGGTCATAAGTCATAATTAACAAATTATTTTGCAGTGAGGCCCTGGCACAGGGTGCCCAGAGAAGCTGGGGCTGCCCCTGGACCCCTGGAAGTGTCCAAGGCCAGGCTGGACAGGGCTTGGAGCAAACTGGGACAGTGGAAGGTGATCCCTTCCAACTCAGGATATTCTCTCTTATGCCCAACCCTGGTGTTTGAGAATTCATGCTTCTGTTCCACCCCTGGGCTCCAAGATCAGGGGCCAAATCCCAGCTCCTGGAGCTTTGTGTGCCCCTCCAGTGGAGTCACCAGGAATTTCAGGCAGTGGAAGGTCTGTCTTCTTGAGCTTTTATTTCAGTGGAGCTGCCCTGGTTCACAGGAAATGGAACATGACAGTTGCACTTAACATTTTAAGTTGTGCTTAGCATTACATGGGATCAGTCCCACGTCTCATTCTTGCTGAAGGAGCTCTTGGGCTCTGGGCTTGTGTTAGTGCACTAAGGGATGAATTTGCTCTTTATCCCAGAGGAGGGCACAGAGAGCTTGTCCTCCTTTCAAAGCATGCAGTGGGATGAACTTCCAGGCAGGAGTTCTGTGGGAATTCCACAAGTCCTGGGTGAATTAGAGTGATACTCAAAGCGAAAGCAATAGAACAGAGAGCTGAGGTCATTGTAGCACATGGTGCTGCAGTGGCAGTGGGAAAAGGTGTTCCCAGAGCCACTCCTGCCCAGTTCTCCAGGAATTCAGTGTGACTGGCATGGGGGAGATGACGATTTCAACACGAGCTGCACTGAGGAGTGGATGCAGATCTGTTTTTCAGGTGAGGGTGAAGGAAGCAGTGTGGGAGGATAAAGGAAGTGAACTTCATATCCTTGAATCAGTGCCTCAGAGCAGACTGGCCTGAGGGTGATGTTTTTAACATCAGAGAGACAGAAGAAGTCTTTAGAGAGCACATTTTCTCTCGTAGGAGGAGGAAGTGTGAGAGTGTTGCAGGCAAGAATCTGGGACAGTGTTTGGGGAAATCCCAGCCCTTTTGTGCGTTTTCTCAGGAGCATTTTTGGGAGCAGCTTAGCAATGTCAAACACCCGAGGATTTGAGCTGATGGGAGTTTTTCTCCCTGAGCCTGAATTGCCAACAGCTACCCAGAGTTCCTTATCAGAAAATAAAAGCCGGGTGGCACCCAGGTAGAGCCTGGGACTGACTCATCAGGGGGTCTTTCAGCATTGCTGAACGAGAGTGAGGAGGTGCTTCAACATTAGGGACTCCTGCGACCTGATTTTCCCTTTTTTTAGTGCAAGATTATGAGCAATCCCATCAGAGATCACATGGAGACAGGAGTCTCTTGTCTTTATGCCAGAGTACAAACGTTCCTGACTCAGAAGCAGGTGGACTCTGAAACACATGGAATTTCATTACTGATTGTCTCTGTCTCTGTTGGTCACACATGCAATTGGAATATGAATTTTGCTTTCATTTGAAGTTTTTAAGTGGGCCACGAAGAACCAGTCCAATTTGTAGGGTTTAGCACCGTGTTTTCTTCTGGGTTCATTGTGAATATATGTGAATATAGAGTTTATTTAGGAAATCAGCAGTATTTCAGCAGCAAACATTTCAGTTCCCACCCTAGGGGCACAGTAAAATGTCTCTGTAAAAATCTCTTAGTCCTGGGAGCTAAACTGGGCAGCTGACAATGAAATCGTTCCCTGCAGGAGATAGCCACTAGTGGAAGTGTCTGGGAGAAAACTCCAGACCATGACTGACCCCAGCACTGAGACCAGGCTGAAAGGAGAGGTGGAGCTGCTGCTCCTCCACCTCCCTGTGTGTGTCTTTGCAAGCTGGATCTTGATCCTGGCCTTGGAATTATTTACATAAGAAAAACTCGTGGCTAATTTGAGGCAAAATGCCATGGAACAGCAGAAATGTCAGGGACACTTTTTAATGATGCTCTGTGGGGAAGATTTATTCAGGAGAGAAGGCGCTGAGGATTTTGTGCAAGTTCTAATGAGGAATGGTCCTGGGGGTTGTTATTTTCATTTCACCTGTGATCCTGCCTCCACCCTGCCCCTGACATCAGCAGCAGGGCTCCAGCACGAGGCAGCAGAGCAGCAGCACAGCCCTCAGAATGTGAGGTTTGTCTTCTCTGTGTGCCACTAATTAGAACGAGTCACTTCCTTAGGTGGGAGCACAGGGCATCGTGAGCCAATCTCATCTTCACCAGGAAACAAATGAGACCTTTCCAGCCCAGGGAATTTTGTTTCAGTGTTTGTTTGGTTGGTTCTGGTGTTCCTGTCACAGGGTTTGATCAGTAATAGGTGTTTGGGCGTCAGACTTGCTCATGCTGCTATGGAGATCTCAATGGGGATGCAAGAAAAAGTTCATCTTAAATAAAAATATCTGCTGTGCACAGTGGTTCAGGTAGACAAAACAGTTTCTAATGAAGGCTTGATCCATTTTATAGGCTGGGCAAATAAGGCAGCAGAGACTTTTAATGACTTGCTCAAGGTCAGAGAGAAAGTGAGGAAATGAACTCATTTTATTCCCAATTACTTCAAGTCTGTGCCCACATTGGAGCAACCTTCCTCTTCATTTGGCAGTCTTCCTCCTCTTTTGCTAATCTAATTCTCTTTTTCATAGAATTGCTGAGCTTAATTGTTCCCATTTGGCTGTGTCTCAAAGTCTCAATGTTCAGACTGGTGTTGGAGGGGCTGGGTCCCTGCTGTGCTCCCCATGGGCAGCTGGGATGCACTCCCTGTGGGAATGGAGCTAAAATCACCCCCTGCTTTTGCTTTCCATGCCTCTCTATGCCTGGTTCGGTTCTTTGGCTACTTGGAACACCCTGAGGTTTGCAGCTGTTGTGCTTTGTTTGCCTTAAACTTGCAGGTACTTTCAGATAATGTGTATTTGCCACGAGCTAAAAGAGAACAATAAAAAAAAAAAAAAAAGAGTAGCAAAAAATAGCAAAAACTTGTCCTGTTTTTAGAATTATCTGGAGGTGCTCCCCTTCCAGTCCACTTTCCACAATGGTACTTGGGAGGATGAATGTCTTGGGCTTGACCAATGTCCTGGACACCAGGCCTGGCTTATCCCAAGGCAGGGGTGACACAGCCAAGCCTTGATCTGTGTGACATTAAGGATGGTTAAGCTGTGGGTCCTTCTCTGGGAAGCTGGAGAGTCCAGCCAGGGATTTTCTGGCTGTTCCCCAAGTTTGACAGCTCAAGAGGCATCTGCTCCTAATGACTCTTAATTTGGGATTTATTCTGGCATGGCAGCTAATTCCATACATCTTGGTGCTGATGAGGAGAGCAGGTAACAGGCACAGAATTCATGTGGGAAAGGCCTAAAATACACACTTGTGCCTTAAAAATGCAAAGGCTGTGGCAGTTACTCCATGATTTAACAGTGTGAGTGCCCAGATGTTGCATTTTTCCAGCTCTGCTGCTTCCTGAAATTTTTGGTTCATGATCATCACTATTAAAAACATGTAAAAACACCATAAACAAACAAACTCCAGAGGGTGAACTGTTCCATGGGGCAAAATGTTGTTGGGCACCGTGTCCATGGGCTCCATGGAATCACATCTGCACAATTCCCCTGGTTTGTGGTACAGGGAGAGCAGTGATTGATCCCTGAGTGACTTGCAATTTATCACAGATTAGATATGATTTCTGCTGTATCTGATTAACCTTCTCCATGAGATGGCCATCATTTCTGCAATGACAGTAGATTATTCCATACTTGAAAAGATGGATATCAGCTCATCGCAATCAATAGCCCACAAAAGGTGACACCTTGAATTCCCTGGGTTATCCACAAAGATTGTCACCAACGCCTGGATCGTTTGTCAAATACAGAGATCTCACTTGAGGCAGCTCTGGAGTGAAGTGGGTTTTATTTTAGTCTGCAATGCAGAGCTGGAGAAGGATGTTTGAGGTTCCTGGTGTAATCAGGCGCTGTTGCATCCCGCTGCAAAGAGCAAGAACAAATTTCCCTGAGTGACAGATTTGATTGTCATCTCCAGAGCCCATTACATGTGATTTGCTTTGTGACAATTGTATGGAGAGAGATTGATTGGATCAGATTGCATTGCACTGGGTAAAATGGAGGTTAAAGTGGAGTATTGGGTCCTCTCGTCACTCCCTGCACTCTCACTGGAGTGGATGTATTTTCAGATATTTTTGTCTTTGAATTTGCTCTAATGGCACACCCATCCCCATTACCCTCCTGTGCAGTTCCATCCTTAATGCATTCTCAGATTTAAATTAACCTTCATTTATGATTCAGCCACCCAGGGAATGCAGACTGGGGCCTGCAGAGGGCAATCCCCTGACTGACTGCTCGCTCCCTTCTGGGCTGTGCGGGGCATTCACTCCTGGCAGGGAGACTCTGCCATCAGCTTTGGAGAGTTTTCCATCTGTGGGAAGCTCTGTAGTGAAGCTGAGGAGGAAACTGCTGCCTCTGAAAGGGGCAGACCACAGGGAGCAACAGCCAAAGTCTCCTCTTACAAGAACCTCGCCCACCCTCACAGAAAATTCCTGACAAAGGGGCTCAGGCTCCCAGCTAAAAGTAATCCCATGTCCCCACACTGCTGTGGGTGGATTTAAGCCAAACAAGTGGCAAAGATAAGGATCCTCCTTCAGCAAAGCAATTTTAGCCTGTCCTAAAGGCCCAGCTCAGCCCTGTGTGCTGCTGAATTGAGTCTGTGCTCTCCCAGGAAAGGTCAGATGTTCCTTCCCTCCCTTCCCTAATCCCTGCTGAATACAAGGCCATGTCTCACTGCAGAGATCAGTGGTGCCTGATGACATGGAAAGCTCTAATCACTAATCACAAATATTTCTAAAATCAGAGCTAAGTGACTTTATTCCCAGGCCTAAAGTCCCTTCTCAAAACTGATAGTCTCCTTTTAATAGGATTATATTTTATTAGGCTGAACTTCCATAGTACACACCAGAGGGTGGAAATGCTGCAGAATCTTCTGTTAAGAATGTGTGTAATAGCTGATTGTAGGGAGAAAAAAGAGATACATTGGCATAAAAGCCAAGTGCCTGTTCATGAAAGCAACTGTGTGACTCATCACAGCTCACAGGTGGGATATTTTAAAAGCCAGATACTGTAAATATTTAACCTTTTCCCCATTTCTTTTTCATCTCAATTTTGGCCATGCCCCATGAAGTACTCAATCTATTCAGCTGTAATTTGCTCTGCTAATTCCTCTATGTGTTCAGTCATTCACTAGGTTTTAATCTCTTTCATTCAGAGTTGTATTTTCCTCTTTCCTGCACATCTCAGTGTCTGAGGACAGAGCACTCAGAGCTCCCAGAAGTTTCACCAGTCAGGTCTCAGAGGCTTTTGACTTTATGTTCCTGGAGAAATATTTCATTCACAAAGAGGGGGGGAAAAAAAAAAGAGCACATTTGAGTATTTTCATGCATTGGACTTTGATTCTTTGGTTGCTCATAGAAATCAGATCCTCCAGGATTGATTTTTATTATCTCCAGACATGACTTGCCTTGGAATCAATACAATAATGTAAAATGTCATCGCAAATAGAGGACAATGATCTGAGATGCATTTATTAACTCCAGCTGATAAAAGCCAAAATGGAATTGGTAAACATGCTGGTATTCAAAAAAAAAAATAAAAAGAGGAAAATGAGTCCCAAATGCTTGAGTTAGAGTTCATCTACAAGAAAAACATCTTAAAATCTTGTATAGGGAATGGTTTATGCAGATAAGGAAAAATATACCTGCATCTTTAGCACTGGAACACTAATCTGAGAGAATTAGGTAATTAGCTGGTTAATCAAACTGGAAATTGCTGCTTATCTGCCCTGCCCTCATAAGGAATATCAGCAGTCAGAAGAATTTCCAAGACCTTCCCTATGCAGGCAAAGAGGGAATGGGAGAGGGACATGTACTGCAGACCTCAAAATAGGCTGAAGTGTGGACATAATGATCTTGGGAGTGTTTTACAAGCTTAATAATTCCATGATTCTGTAAGATCTAGTACAACATTCCCGTTTGATTCCCAGAAGCATGGAAGTGCAAACTTGAATGAAGGCAAGGCTGGAAGAAGAAAGGAAGGAATAAGCCTTTGGAAATTTTCCTTTAGAAGCAGGACAGTCTGAAAGCACTGCTAATTTGGGGGCTGTGGAGAGGAGTTTTGACTTCTTCAGGATTTCTGTGCTGGAGAAATATGTCAAAACCTGAATACTCCCTTCTGTTCCTTCTCCTTCGACCTCCTCCTGTGTGCTGGGGTAGATGTCTAAATAAGCATTTAGGTATTAGCTGCAGCCAGCCTTGGAAATATTGACATTATCCCTTCCCTTTTTAATTTGCTTCTGAATGCTCAATTGCACCGATTCGAGGCCAGCAACAGGAGCTGCATCTCCTGAGCACGTTCCAGTTCAGTCTTTTGTGAGAGGCTGCTCCTCCTTCAGCCGGGGCTGGCACCCCTTGTCCGCTGAGCACCGGGATATCCTCACCCAGCCCCTGGAGCGGCCACACAGCCCCCGGGGCTGAGCCGAACTGGGAACGGGATGCTGGGTCCACCCAGTCTGGGAAAACCCCTCTGGCCAGCGGGAATTCTGCTGACGGGCACAGAATCACCGTGTCCGTCTCTCCCTTTTTTTAATTCCAAAGCTGCTCTGCGCTGACCTATTTTTTAAGGGAAAAAAAAAAAAAGCATTGTCTGCGAGTGTCAGCCTCTGCTGAGGCTTGTGTCACTCGTGTGGTGCCACCGCAGCCCGTGTCGCGCCGTGTCACCGCCTGCAGATCGATGTGACACTCGCAGCCCCGCGGGCGCGACAGGCAGAGATGCTTCCCCCGGACAAATCCTCCCTCCCGAGGGACGCACGATCCATCGGCGTGGCTCCCTCGCAGATCGTCTCCTTGTCACCTCCAGGCCCTGCCCTCGGTCCTGCAGCCGGGGTGGTGCGATTGGAAATGCATCCCAAAATGCATCCCAGCATCCCAAATGCATCCCAACATCCCAAAATGCAGAATCGGGAGATGCACTCACGGCTGATGATGGGCAGCGGATAAGGAAAGCAGTGACAGCCTCCCCACACATGGGAGGTGCTGCCCGGCTCCCTTTCGTCTAAGGAAGAAAAGAAACTTTGTTAAAATCTCTGGCAGGATAAACCAAATCCATTCCATCAGCCAGAAGGGCCCAAGTTCTCGGCTCTGCGCTGCAGCGGGGAAGCCGAGGGAGGTGAGGCAGGAAAATCGGGATTTCAGGCAGGATAAAGGAGGTGAGAGGAGCTGGGGTGTGCTCAGTGAACCCCAGCAGGAAGGGGCTGAGGGCTGGGCATCCCGGGCCGTGCTGCTGTGGCCGGGAGGGTTTGCCCCGGCCGGGGACCATCCCTAGGAGCTCCCGGGCTGCTCGGAGCCTCTGGCTCGGCTCCAGCAAGACTGAAAAAAACATGGAAAACTGGGAAGTGCCGCCTCTGTCCCACCAAGAGCATCCTCCCGAGAGTGGAAGGAAGGCAGGGAAGGAGCTCTGCTGTTCCCGAGCCTTCAGTGACACCTACAGACGTCCCTGCACGGCACATCCAGCTGCGCTCCCAGGGATGCAGGATGCTCCTCCCGGGAGCCACAGGCGAGGCTGCACATCAGGAAAACTCCCCGTGGAAGCGTGTCCAGCCCTGGCACAGCTTCCCAGGGCAGCGATGGAGCCCCGGAGGGGGATTTAACACAGATGTGGATGAGCAGCTGGGGACGTGTGACGGTGGTGAGGAATGGTTGGACTTGGTGACATTAAAAGATCTGTTCCAGCCTAAATGATTCCATAATTCCGTGGAAGCTGCGGACATTTGTGGAAACACCGGGCACTCGTGGTTCCTACAGCACCTGCAGGAGCTGTGCTGAGCTGCTCTGGCCTTCAGCAAACACCCATTTCTTGATTTCATTTATATAAACCCTAGAATTCTATTATAGTTAATATTCTCTATGTTTATATAAACATATTCTAACTATATAAACCTATAATATTCTAACTGTATTCTAGAATATAAATATTCTATAAATAATATTTCATGTATATTATATAGCTAATATAGTCTACAATACAATTGTATCGAATTCTAGAATAAAAATAACATACCAGATTTCTATATTCTAGAATCTATTCTATATTCTAAAATTCTATACAATTATATATTCTATTCTATATATTTATAGTCTTTATATTCTTCATTCTTTTCATGTTTATAAACACCTAAGAAATATGTAATGTATTAATTAAATGATTAATTAAGTGGCATAAGAGTTTTTCTGAGAGTTCCTCTGTTTGGCCAGAAGTGAACACAAAATACAGACAAATTAAACTTGTCCAAGATAATACAGCCAAGTCCCCGAGGACTTGGTCTGAAATCTCTATAGACAGCAACAAAATCTTTCTCACCACCTCCTGTAGACTTTTGATAAGGTTGAAAATCCAGGAACAGCTTTGCATCCCCTGGATTTGCAGGAGTAGTTTTGCCCAGTCCATATCTGTGTTGCTGTATCTTTATTATTTTAGCAGAGAATTAAGCAGTTGGGCAGTAGGCTCAGGAAGAAGTAGTTAAGATTTTGCTGTCATGTACCAGAGATTGAATAATGCTGGTATTATTTTAGCATGACATCTGTGCAGAGTAGATTTTTGGAATAAGCAAAAATATCTACCTCTGTACGATTTTCAGACTTTTTCTCTCATTGTTAAGCAATATTTTTTCTCCTTTTCATTTCCTCTGAGGCCCTGTAGAAAAAATTGCTGCATTTTTGTCAACAGAAATGGAAGAGAAATGTTAACTTTAGAGGCAGAGGGAATTCACAGGCACAGACGAGGAGATGGAGTCTGCATAATGTGTCGTGGCTCATCTTTCTATGCCACCACTCTGCTCACACTGAGGTGAAAAACAGACAATTAAACCAGTGGTAAAGGAGCTGTGGAGCTCCAGCTGTGAGAAAGGGATTAGTCCTGAATGAGGGTGGAGCTGCTGCCTGTGTTTGACACGGAACTGCTACATCACAGATCCAGGTCTGGGGCTTCCCCTCGGAAATATCCCAGTCAGGACCCTCCCTCCTGCTTCAGCTCCCTGGAATGCTCCTGTCTGACTGCACAGCAGGGCTTTGGGTTCCATGCTGGGGAAGCTTCTGTAGGCAACACTCATCATTTATATTTTTTCTTTGTGGGGGCTCTCCCTGCACAAGGAAAGGATTTGGGATGTGAAATCATCCATCAGAGACCGTGGCCAGTTCTCAATAAATATAATAACAATAATCTCAGCCTGATCTTTGCCTTTCCAGGTATGGCCAGATTAAAAACTGGTTTTAATACACTCTCTCTTTTCCAGTTTTGGAGATGTTACATTTGATTTAGGAACAACAGAGCAGTTTTTTGATAACCACAGTGAGCAGTACATGAGTGTGAAACCAACTCTTTGAAGTGGGAAGATTCAAATAAGAGAATCTCTGATAAAATTGAGCCTTTCAGAGTTGCTGCACTCTTTTCCAGCCTTTTCTTTCCTCCTTCTTCATCAGGATGGTGGCTGGAAGAGGATTCTGGAGGGTTAATTAAGCATTTTAATCCAAGAACTATAGAAAGGATAAACCCAAAGATACAATAATTCACTTTTTGATTTAAGGACCTTCCTAAGTGATCACTGCTCATCCCTACAATGTCTCTGTTCCTAAGGAGAGCAAGAATAATCCTTCTTTTTCCCCTTTCTTTGTTGTTTGTAGATCCAACCCGGGTCATGGTGTCCCCTTTCAGCATGGATGTCACAGTTGGGGAAAGCATTGTCCTGCCTTGCCAGGTGTCCCACGACCACTCCCTGGACATTGTGTTCACCTGGTCCTTCAATGGGCACCTGATAGACTTTGAGAAAGATGGGGATCACTTTGAAAGGGTTGGAGGGGTAAGTATTAAATCTGACAAAGTGGGTGATGTGGGAAAGGTTACTAACAGAAGGAACTGGACGGAGGCATCAAGAAAAAGGAGGAAAGAAATGGACAATTTTCAGCAGAGGTAGAAAACTGGGAAGGGTTTTGCATGTTGCTCTGAGGGAAGTTTTAGAGAGCAACAGGTCTCAGGCATATTTTACATTTTTCAGGAATGAAATTTAATGCTGAAAGGAAAAGGAGATACAATTTCCAAGCCTTGCTCTTATCCCTTAAAAAAAAAAAAGATTAAATGATGAACTCACAGCAGCAGCCATGGCTTTTTGGGGTGACTGCTCCTGTTTTGGCCCACAAAGCTAAAATTACAAACTTCATTAATATTCCTCAGTCCAAAGGCCACAGCCACGAGGTTGCCCTGAGATTTCCAGTGTATCGAATGCTTTGTGTCTGGAGAGAAATTGAGAGAGGTTCTCAGCATCCAATACATCCAGAAACCTAATTAGTTCTATTCAACAGTTAATCAGACATGCACTTGGCGTTTGGAAAACAAATTACTGCTGGTGTGTGATGCAAGATTTCCTTGTAGAGTGCTGTTCTTGTGATCTTTAGCACAAAATTGCTGGGCAGCCAAAATGCTGGCTGGGACACAAAGCCATGAAACTACTGCTGATATCTCCAAATCTCGGCTGGGCTTCTCTTGCAGGAGAGATGGAGACACAGCCTGGGCCTCTGGATGCCAGAGAGGGTAAAAATTGGATATCCAGAGAGAGAAGGGAGGAATCAGAGTGAACCTGCCCTCCATTATCACGTTGTTTTAATGGGGAAAGTACTTAACAGCCCCCAGCCCTGCTCCTTGGAGGAGCCAGAATTTTAGGGATGCTCCCTTTCTCACCTTCCAGGCAGACTCCATCATTTTCACAGATCATGGCTTGCCTTGCTGATGTTCTCGTCAGCCAGCATAAAGTAAATCCATTAGTCACAGTGTCCTTCATGTGATAATGATGTTTAGGGCTCATTAAAAAGTAATTGTAACCACTTTTCCATACTTTATCAGCAGGACTCAGCTGGTGATTTGATGATCAGGAGCATCCAGCTGAAGCACGCAGGGAAATACGTCTGCATGGTGCAAACAAGTGTGGACAAGCTCTCAGCTGCTGCAGACCTGATTGTAAGAGGTATTTGAATTTTGATGCTGTTGTTGGTGTTGTTGTAGAATTTTTTTTTCCCTTCCTTCTGCAATGCCTGGGCTCAGAGACAGCCCAGCATCTTGTAATTAATCTGAGGAAAAAGCTCTGAGTACACACTGGGGTTCACAGCATCAACCAGAGCACGTGAAGTGTTTCAGATGCTCCCAGAACAGACCCAGCCCACACACCCCTGGTACCTGTTCATGTCCTGAATGCCAGCCCTGCAGCCACTGAGCTCATTTGTGCCATGAACTGTGCAGCAGGAGCAGCATCCAGCTATTGGCAGCACTTCTGCTGAGCAACATTGCTCTTTTTCAGAGTAAACATGATTTAGTGACTTCACTGATATATCGAGATCTCTTCATTACCATGCACAGGTGATGTGTAAGTTTGACTTTAACAGAGCTGTAATTAATTACTTGGACTCTGTGTCCTTATGAGAAATATGATTTCTATTTTCCTGCTTGTTAACTTTGGGGAAGGCAAACTTGGGTGCTGTTTTGTCCTTGCTACCCTTGGTTCTCATAAAGAGGAGGAATATGCAACTCTCACAGGGAAATGACCCTTGATGATGATAAAAGTACTGATCTTGTCACTCCCTAAAAACATCAGGAGTGTTAGAACACTGACACAGGGTGCTCAGAGCAGCTGGGGCTGTCCCTGGATCCCTGGCAGTGCCCAAGGCCATTGGACATTGGGGCTTGGAGACACCTGGGACAGTGGGAGGTGTCCCTGCCATGGCAGGGGTGGGACAGGATGTGATTTAAGGTCCCTTCCAACCCAAACCACTCTGTGACTCTCTGAGATGGGCGCAGACTGAACCTCAGGCACCACTCAGACAGCAAAGCCCATGGGATGGAGCAGAGGGGTCTCTCCCTGCCTGGTGCTCCCTGCAGAGCTGAACAGCCCAGCAGTGAGGCAGAACACCCACAGTGCTCCCAGCCCCAGCCAGGCAGGGAGAGCTGGAGCTGCCCCAGCTGCTCTGCAGGGACCCCTCACCTCTGTCCCCAGGAGAGGACGATGAGCCCAGCACTTCCTCCTCAAGTGCTTCCTCCTTAATTCACTCAGATTCTCCTGCAACCCCACAGGTCCCCCGGGCCCCCCTGAGGCTGTGACCATCGATGAGGTGACAGACACCACAGCCCAGCTGTCCTGGAGGCCGGGGGCAGACAACCACAGCCCCATCACCATGTACGTGGTGCAGGCACGCACGCCCTTCTCCGTGGGCTGGCAGGCAGTGAGCACAGGTAAGGCCTCACCTGGCCACGGGGAGCCCCAGGGATGGCAAACCCACCCCTCAGAGCTGCTGTGGAGATGGACACAATGCCATTTCTTGGTGTAGAATAGTTGAATTTTTATTTATTTAGGTCACATTTATAGGGATATCGGAAGGTATTGTGTTTGAGTCTGATTGGCTAACTGGAAAATCAGTTTACTGGTTGGTAATGGTTAGGGTATGTGCTTAGCAGACTTTTCTCTTTTTAGATAGTTTACTTCTTTTTCACAGATTCTCACGGGATAGGCTTCTTATTTTTATTGGTGTCAATTGTTTCTTTCATAAGAATAGATTGTTATGTAAACTGATTTTCATTTTTATAATTTTTTCTTAAGGGAATAAGTAGATTTTCACTGCTACAGGATTCTATTCTTATGAAAGCTGACAGGTTTCTCACGGGAACTTATCAGGCTAGCTATTAGCTCAACCAAAGTAACAAAGCCTGATTTTACAAGGCCTTTCTTTTATAAGGCTTTTACCTATATGTAACACCTCAGCACCCACACAGGGCTGCTTGGACCAGTTCTGACCCCTGATGTGATAAGCAATTTCCCTGGCTGCAGAGCACTGCTCTTATTAACTAGTTTCAGGTTTGGCAACCCAAAGATTTAGGGTGCAGTCAGTGCCATTACTCACCCATTTTTCTCATGAATGTTTAAGGGAAAACAGAATGAATTCCTATCCCTTGTTGCTGTGCTGGAGATATACAACAGTAACTGTGGTCTATAAAGACATCCCTCAGGGACAGACCATGTCATCCAGCCTATCTTTAAGGAGAATTATTTTCCTGATGGAGGGAAAAATCCCAAGATGTAATTGCTCATTCCATCAGAGGTTAATTTGGTCCCAACAACCATTAAGCAGAGACAGCAGTGTGTTTCAAAAAGAGAAAAATAAAGACCCTCCAAACCTTGTTGGCTTGACACTCTGTTTCCTAACTTTGTGGCAATTTTGGAGAAACTCCGTAATGGCAGGAATTTCTGGCCTAAAAGCACAGGGGTTTGATGCACAGGGGTTTGATGCACAGGGGTTTGATGCACAGGGGTTTGATACACAGGGGTTTGATGCACAGGGGTTTGATGCACAGGGGTTTGATACACAGGGGTTTGATGCTGCCTCTTTCACTTCTTTGCAGTTGGCGAAATGTTAGAAAGATGAACGTTTTTCAGTCCTTCTTGGTATTTATGTTAAGCCCTCACCTTTAAGGAAATGAGATTTCCCTTTTTCCCAGCACTGTTTCAATATCCCAGGGGGTCTCCTTGTGTCCCTAGTTCCAGAGATCATCGATGGCAGGACGTTCACAGCCACGGTGGTGGGGCTGAACCCATGGGTGGAGTACGAGTTCAGAGTGGTGGCTGCCAACCTGATCGGGATTGGGGAACCCAGCAGGCCTTCAGAGAAGAGGAGAACTGAGGAAGCTCGTAAGTAGAGCTGGGCAGAGGAGCTGAGGGTGAAATCTTTGTGGAATAAATGCCAAGAGACCTCTCAGCTGTGGGGAAGCCCAGGCAGGTGGCTCCTCTGTTCTGTTGGAGCCCATGGAGAAACTGAATATGAAGCAGGAATATAAATAAAAGATCTTTTTTAATGGAGGACAAATGTTTAAACTAAACAATTAGAGACTGAATACACAAGTTAATTTACATACTTTTAATATACTATTATTGACATACTTTTAATGTGCTGTTTGCCATGGCAAATTAGTCATTTTAACAGTTCCTGGCACCAGCAGGGGAAGGCCAGCAGTGTCTGGTTGCTGCACAATCTCCATGTGGGATTTCAAAGCTGTCACATCCATCATCTGCATTTATTTTTTTGCAGTCCCTGAGGTGACCCCAGCTAATGTGAGTGGAGGTGGAGGCAGCAAGTCTGAGCTGGTCATTACCTGGGAGGTGAGTCTCACTCCAGCCTTCTGTGGATTTCAAAGGGTTGGCAGTAAAAAAGCCCAGATTGTGTGAAAAAAACAGCCCAGCTGAGCAGATGGAGCTAAAGTATGGACCTACCCCAGCCACAACAAAGTAGAGAGCAGGGACCATGGGGAGCAGGATTTTCCACCAGCTCAGCTCCCCTTGACTCCCAGCACATCCACATGGTAAAATGTGGATGGCCAGGAGCCACCTGAGGGATAAAACAGGCTTGTAATGTCCTGACCCAGTGGAGAATTGCTGTGCTGGCTCCCAGCTTCTCTCTCCTCCTCCCTGGGATATAAGGCAGCAAAAAGATCAGAGCCAGCACAAGGCAGCCTGGCTTTCATTGCTGCTGATGGCAGCCAGCAAGAGAAGATGCAGAGATGAGAAATGTTTAATATTCCTTAAGGCAGACGGGGTTAGAACTTTACTCATTTGTCTGCTCATATTTTCGTGTTGTGATGCGATGCAGCTGGCATATTTCTCCTAATAATGAACTCCACTAGACATGCTAACACTTCCATTTAGCACTGACCAAGCTGGCAGAATGAATCGCCAGAGATATTTTTGAGGTTATTAAAAACCTATAAATGGGTTTTTGTCCTCACCACACAGCTCAATGTGCTAAATTTCCTCCTCTGTTGGACTAATTAGTTACGCCGTGTCTCTTAAAGATACTGCAATATGTTTCAAAAACACACATGGCCAGAACATCAGCCATTGGTTCGAGACGTAATTTGCACAAAATATAATTTCTATTTTGATAGAAGAGTGGTTTTGTCTTCTAAATGTCCAGAGGCCTTTTCTTTATGTGAGCCTTACAATACAGAGCAGGATGCAGTCACCAGTAGTAACGTGTGCTGAAGCTCCATGGATATCTCAGAGAGGGTGGCCCATAATTACGGATTATATTAATACTGGAACCTTTGGGTTTAGTGCAGCTTTTTAGGGGGCTGTAGGAAGAGGAAGAGTAGGAAGTGTCAGGTGTCCACGGTGTGTTTTTTGGAGCTTCATGTGTGATCCCAAAGGCGTGAGAGCGGCTGCACGTATGTTGGGAAAGCAGGAACTGTGTCCTTGCTTCACCCCAGCAAACCTCAGGCTCTTCACAAAGCCTAAAATCCCATCAGCAATGGAGGCCCCATCTGGTCAGGGAGGGAGGGGAAATAAACTTTAGGAGAAGTGTCTTCTGGAGGTGCTGCTTCCTGTTTCATGGAGCAGAAAGGCTCTGGTGCAGGCAGGATGGGATGAACTCAGGTTGGATGTGACACAGGACCTCCTGCACCTCCATCTCCAGCGCTGTGTTCACAGAATCACACAATCACACAATCACACAATCACACAATCAATTAACTAGGTTGGAAAAGATTTTTGAGATTATCAAGTCCAACCTATGAGCGAAGATGACCAAGAGGAATCCCCGGGGTGGGGCTGGGGAGGTCAGCATGTGCTGAAACAGCTGCTGGTCCCTGCCCACAGACGGTGCCCGAGGAGCTGCAGAACGGGGGTGGCTTTGGCTATGTGGTGGCCTTCAGACCCTTGGGCACGGTCAGCTGGATGCAGACGGTGGTGGCCTCGCCGGACGCCGCCCGCTACGTGTTCCGCAACGAGAGCCTGCCGCCCTTCTCGCCCTACGAGGTCAAAGTGGGCGTCTACAACAACAAAGGGGAAGGGTCCTTCAGCCCCGTCACCGTCGTCTACTCGGCAGAGGAAGGTAGAGATGAGCCCTCCCCACCTCCTCTCCCTCCTCCCTTTTGGTGCTGCAGGCTCTGAAAGGGTTTGGTTTCCACCTTGACACATCCTTTGATACCTCAGCCTTGCTCTGATTTATAATAAATGGCGAACCGTGATTAATTCTTCTCATAGTCATTAAAATAACGTTAATCGTAATGAAATCTTTTGATACTAATGGAAAAGTAATATGTAATCTGGGAAGGATTCCTCAGAGATTTGGCATGAATTAATGTCCACTGATTAGAAAATGTTCCCACTTGTCCTAATTACAGTACATGGTATCCTGGGCTGAGTTTAGTAATGACATCTTATTATTTCTGAGAGGCCCAGCACAGCCTGACAGGCCATCGGTTTGAAATGTGGACATTTGTTTGCTTCCTTCTTTGTGCAATGAGGAAAATAAATCCCCTGATGTTTGGGACCAACTGAACATAGAATTGAAAAGTCCTGCTTCTGTTTTTAACTGCCCAGAGCCAACGAGAGCCCCAACCACTGTTTCAGCCAGAAGTGTTTCTGCCTCAGACGTCGAAGTTTCTTGGGCTCCCCCGTGGGAGAACCAGCACAAAGGAAGAATACAGGGATATGAGGTATGGGAAACAGAATGCAGGATCCTTTCAGCAGCAAGCCTTGAGGGGACACAGAGATGTCCTCATGCTGCTCCTCCTGCCATGGGTGTCTTCCTAAAGTGGATTTGCTTCTCTTTGCCTCTTGAGTGCACAAAGATTTCTCTCACAAGGTTAAAAATTCCCCCTTTCTGTGTGGGATCTGGCTGGAAGTGGAGCCTTCCCTGAAGGTGCCGCCATGGCCAGGCTTGGGGAGGGAGCACCGGAGCCAGGCTGGTCCCCAGCAGGGCCAGGGGTGGTGGCAGGGATCAGGAGCTGTCCCTGGGAGCAGATCTGGGTCGGTGGCAGGAAGGAAGGGGTGCTGCCAGCCCTCTGGGGCTGGGCACTGCCACAGCCCTGCTCTGCCTCCCAGGTGCGCTGCTGGCGGCACGACGAGAAGGAGGAAAACGCCAAAAGGATCCGGACGGTTGGGAACCAAACCTCCACAAAAGTCAGCAACCTGAGGGGCAATGCCCTCTACCACCTGGCAGTCAGGGCCTACAACACGGCCGGCACTGGCCCCTCCAGCGCCGCTGTCAACGTCACCACCAAAAAGCCACGTGAGTGTTGGCAGGGATGCCCTGGCAGGGTCCAGCAACTGCTCCCCTCTCTCATTTCCTAGGTCTCTTGAGTCTGAAGAAACTGTCAGACTTCTCCTTGCCAGGTTTTTTGTGTAGATTTGCCAGGCTCAGCCTTTTTATTTAATATTTTTTCGTGAGGTTCTTCCCGGTGTTAAAGTAAGCAGAGCATGCAAAACTGAAATCACAGCTGTGCAGGCAAATTAAATATTTATCTCAGTGTTCAAGAGGGCTTTTTTCCTCTGGTCTCAGGCATGTTGAGCAACTGACTGAATCCTTTTTTCATTTAAAGCCCCGTGTCGTGTCACACCTCCCGTGACCTTGAGGACACAGATCAGTGAAGCAGCTCGTTAGCTTTCCAGAGGGACAGGGCTCTGGGCAGGCTCAGCTGTGCTGGTGGAAGCCCCGCTGGCACTGGAAGGGATCCAGCTGGGAATTGATTCTCCTCAGCAATGTGCTGCTGTCTATTTTTTGGTGTAGCACCGAGTCAGCCCCCCGGGAACATCGTGTGGAATTCATCCGACTCCAAGATCATCCTGAACTGGGACCAGGTGAAAGCCTTGGACAACGAGTCAGAAGTGAGAGGCTACAAAGTGAGTATTTCCATGGTACTTGCATGAATTCCCAGGTCAGACCTGGGGCATTCCTCCAAAATCAGAGCTATGCCTGTGTATGTCAGAACATTTTTCCTGCAGCTCCCACCTCCAGGACTTTGCTCCTGCCTTCCATGGAAACTTCCCAAAGGCTATAGTTGGCTCCTTAATTGCAGATAAATCAAATGTTTTTTTGATAGCTCCCATTTCCTTCAGAAAGCCAAGCCAAGAGGAAAAGAAAGAGAATCCTCATTAGAAGCAGTTTTAATAGGACATAATTTAACTAGAGAGAAACCTCAGGAAGAATTCAGCTCCATCACCTTCCACAAGGGTTTCATTTTGCCAGAAAGATGTTGCCCTGGGGTTGGAGTTGTGCAAACATTTTTCACCAGAGCCCGAGCCACTGAAGGACCTGGCCATGCTCCATCTTTTATTCCCAGTCTGGAATGCCAGCAGCTTGGCGAGCCTGGGCCAGCTCTCCTCAATTCCTGCACCAACTTTTAGGTGTCTTTGGTGCTCTGTAGGGGCTCATCAACAATAAGTAATTCCTCAGGGTTTTTAGAATCACACTCAGATAAACCTCAGCAATCTGGAGCAGCTTTTCACTACACACTTTAGGTTTGAAATGCAAATTAAGGAACTGGTTGAAAGAGGGAGAGAGAGACTCATCACCCCAGAAAAGCATCTAGAGGGTTTCTAAAACATTCTTCTTTAACTTACTGTAAGGATAGCGCAGCCACATGGATTTATTTCCTGAATCATAGCAAAACATTGCCTATTTTTCTTCTTTTTGCCTAGAAATCTGGTATTTTATGTCACAATTTATGATATAAATTAGTGCAACTCCCACGGCTCAGAAGGTCATTCACAAAAGTCGTTTATTCTGAGAAACCATTGGAGGTACTGCATCAAATATCCCAACTTGTTTTCCAGAAGAAGAAAAATAAGGAGTTTTTGGCCTCTATAAAGAAGTTTTTACTTTTATAGGGGTTTGTTTTAGCTTGGCCAAGGTAAAGGTTTCTCTGAGGGGCTCCACCAGGTACTGCTGCCGTGTTGGGTGCTGCTGATCAGCATCATCCTCCTGCCTGTGTCACCCCCCTGCCCAGGCACTGCCACCTCTGGGCTGGTGTCCCCAGCAAATCCCACGTATCCCCTGTGTGACCAGACAACACCTGAGCATCAGGGGCTGGAAAAGAGCAGCAGCACCTCTGGACACCCTGAGGTGGACAGCGCTGAGGACAGCGGGCAGCTCTGCCCTTTCTGCCTCCTCTTCTCTCTCCCTTGGCCGCAGGTTTTGTACAGGTGGAACAGGCAGAGCAGCACATCTGTCATAGAAACAAATAAAACCTCAGTGGAGCTTTCCCTGCCCTTTGATGAGGATTACATCATCGAGATCAAACCCTTCAGCG
Source organism: Anthoscopus minutus (assembly GCA_013399455.1). NCBI lineage: Eukaryota > Metazoa > Chordata > Aves > Passeriformes > Paridae > Anthoscopus > Anthoscopus minutus. The sequence continues at coordinate 22,895 of VWYI01013696.1, read as the reverse complement.
ACGGCGGCGACGGCAGCAGCAGCGAGCAAATCCGAATCCCAAAGATATCCAGTAAGGATGGGAGGGGTTGGGCTCTGTGCCACAGGGTCCCACCAGCAGACATTCCAGTCTCTGGTTCTGATTTCATCCCACAAGCAAGATTCAGCCACAAGAGACACCATCCTAAGTAGTTCCACTTGAATTTAAGGTTTCCAGACACCTTCCCCTCTCAGTTCCATGCACTGAATGTATTGTTTCACTGTCATTCACTGTAACCAAATACAGGATGGAGAGGCTTCTGAATCTGTAAGGGCCACAGTACAGCCATATCCCACTGTGTGCTGGATGCATAAATATTTATTTAGGGAAATGAGGTGGTGTAGAAGAGCAAACACAAAGAGTATTTTATTGCACAACATGGCTTTTGCAAAATCTCCATGTCTCATCTTCCATTAATAATGTCCCAGTTTATAAGCTGCATTAAATCAGGAGCCTCTGCAATGCAGGAATATGGCGTGAAAATTACAGCAATGTAAAAAAACCCCGGGTGACAGCAGGGTTCTCCCCACCATGGCTGTGTAAACCATGCAGAGGAGTTTAATCAGCAGCACAGAAGAGGGAAGGTGAGCTGGAACACGCCAGCTCCCATTTGGCTCCAGGCCGTGGGTTATGGAGCAGGTACACGGCTCCTCTGGGATGGGAGTCACAAAGAACAGCTGGAATATGGTGCAATTGTGAAAAAATACCAAATAATGATAAGCAAGTAGTGTGTGAAATAATAGAACTGTGGGAGGAGGAGCCTTAACACAACAGGGACAGGAATTGAAATGAAATCAAAAATTCAGTGGGAGAGGTGGCCGTGAACAGGAGGAGGGGGCTGTGCATGGGGGCTGTGCTTCATCTGAGGAAAGGGAATGAAAACTTTGAGGGAGGTGGGTTAAGGAAGAGTTCAGGGATTGTTCTCTGCTTACCTCTGGCTCCTTCTCCCCCTCTCCCCTCTCAGATGCCTACGCCAGAGGCTCGGGCTCGTCGACTTCCAGCGCCTGCACCCTGTCAGCCCTCAGCACAATCATGATCTCCCTCACAGCCCGCTCCAGTTTATGACAACAATGACATCGAGGACTTCTTCTTTATAATATAAGCAACATTTAGCTAGTTGTTTTGGAGACACCCAGTACTAAGTAATATTGTGGTTTGAGTACATCTTACTACTGGAAAAAAAAATGTTTATGCTTCTTTAGGAATGGCATTATACAGTACTTCCTCAAAGCAAATATAGCTTTGTCTGAAGTTTCCTTGGAAACTCTGCAATGCACTGAAAACATCTGTAATATGATGTTACCAAAGCAGTTTACATATGTCCTTATATGCATATTTTTTATTATATATTTAGTGTTTTATAGAATTTTTTAAAGTTAACATATGATGTAGATATTAATTTTTTTCCTCTGCTATAAAATGCTATGGACGACATTATCACGAAAATATTGTTTGGGATTTTTTCCTTTACGCCGGAGAGTTCCAAGTTGTTCTTGGCAAATTGGCTGGAGCTGACTGTACAGTTTTACAGGGCAGAACTGATCCAGACCCGGATTGTAACAGGCTGAGTTTCACTGGCAGTCCCAGTGACTCCTGTGTTGAACCCAGTGTTTCTAACACACACAGGGCTCTGAGCAGGACACACTCAGAACACCCACAAGAGCAGAATTTCGTGTTGATTTGGTTGGTTGTGGACTACCAGACACGTAGCCAATATTCCGGCATTGTGCAGCAAGGAGGGGCTGTGAAATTGCTTTGTCTTGATCATAATTAGCATCAAATTGGGTGGGCAAATGAAGATCCTGCAAAGCTGTGATCCCTGCCTGCAGTGGCACAACGGGACAGCCACCGGTCTCGCCTGGGTGCACGCCCAGCCCAACCCTTTGGAGATCTAATTCCAAGGAAATTCCGCATGTTTGGGGATTAATTCCAAGGAAATCAGAACACGGCCACTCTGAGACAGAAAGCTGCTCTGGGCTCATTCTTTGGGACTCCACTCCTCATCCTTGGTAACTCCACTCTCCAGACAACACTTGGGAACCTGGCCTGGAGCAGGAGCGGTGCTGCCCCAGCTCCAGGTTATCCATGGAAAAGTGGGAATCTCCCAGAGATCCCTGCTGGAAGTTTGCCTTTCCTTAGAAACTCTTCCCAGATGCCTGGAGGCAGAAGAGAGTCACACCAGAAAACGACAATATCCACACTGGAATAATTCTTCTCAAGAGAAGGACTGTTTGTTACTACGGGGAATTTTGTAAGTTCAGACGGGATAACGCTGGAAAAGGCAACGGAATTTTCTATACAATTTTCAACTTTCAATGCGCTGCAGTGGTATTATTATTTTTTTTTTCTCCTGATAGCTTGAATTTGCCTGTAACTTGTCTTTTTTGCTTACAAAATAATACAGTTAACTTTTAGACCTTCTAAATATATTTATTCAGTAACTCATAATCAGGATTCCACTTGTGTAAAAGTCAGGGGTGTTGACCAGAGAAATATTGTCAGTATTTCAAGCTGTGTTCCTTTCTTAGTTTGATATGGTTACTTCTATGTAAAAAAAAAAATAAAATAAGAAAAACCTTAAAAAAAAATTCACAAAACCAAAAAAAATGAAATTAAAAAAAAAGCTTCTGTAGTTTTCTCCCCGGTGTAAATGATATTTATCAGTGATCTAGCAGATGTAATCTTTTTTTAAAGGTATTGGTAATAAATATTCTGTCATTTGTAAAGATACCTGTCTTCCAAGAGCATTTTTCCTCCACTTTTTGTTCTGCCCAGTGAGAAATTTCCCCTAAGAGCCTGCTGAGACTGTCACTGATATGAAGGTACAAGAGTTGGTTTAAATCAAAACTTTGTGAAGGTAGAAAAAAAAATTTATTTATACACCTCTGTCTAATTCTGCTGCAAAAACTGACCAAAAAATGTGAGCAGGTGAATTTTGGGTTTGTTTTGAAGAGCCCTGAGCTGTCCAAGCTCACGGGGATGGTGCTGTTGGAGCATCTCTGACCCTGTGGCTGGGGCAAAGCCCTTCCAGGCACCACCTCTGCTTATCCTGAGGCTTCCTGAGGATTTTGGAAGCACGACTTGAAACCATTAAATCCACCCAAGCCACATTTCTAATCCTTCCATGGACAGGAGCTGAGCAGTGCTCGCTGCATTCAAAGGAGCAATGCTGCACTTCACAATCAATGAAGCAGGAAAAGAAGCCAGCCCAGTAGCACAATTCTATTTTTAAAAAGAAAAGCAAAATGGCCATTTCCAGAGGCAGGTGAGGAGCAGCTCCTGGGGCTGCTCTCCTGCAGGCAGCAGGGAAGAGCTGGGCAGGAGGAATGAGGGGATTGGGAGGGAAAAACACGAGGAATGAATAATTCTGTGCTGTGGGAGTTAGGGGCTGGAGATCTGGTGTGGTGGTGCCAAAACCCGACACAGCCCTGGGTGTGGCCTGGGATCCTGGACAAATTCCTTTTTCCCCTCGTGCTGCCTGGAATGAAGGTTTTTTCTCCAGGGATGGTGACCAGGAGGAGGAGCTCAGCCAGGAATTGTCCTCATCCTGCACCCTCAGTTGTCCAGGATGTGAGATCCCACCATGCCCCTGCCACTAAAGGTGAGCAGGCTGGAGCTGCAGCCAGGCTGGGGAAATGCAGCTACTCTTGCTTTACACCCAGTTGGATTTATATACCAGCATGAGTACAAGCGTGGCTGCTGCCTCTCCAAGCCATCCAGCCCTGCCTGTCCCCAGGAGGACTCAGCATGGAAATACCAGGGACCTGGCAGGCAAAATATATTTAAATAGATTGCATTCATCTCTGCAATGGCTTGACAGTAATGGGAATGGAGTTATATGTCGAAACCTGATTTGTCAGGCCACTGGAAGGCGTGACATAAAACACATTCCAATAAGTGAATTCTCTTTAGTCCCATTTTTAGGATTATACTAATGAAATTCTGATTTTAGCATGTTAAAGTTGGACCCCTCAAATCCATTAAAAGCACATGCAGAAGAGAAACTAGAGGCACAAACATTATATTAATGAGCTACATTAATTTTGATGGAGCAATGCTATTTCACCCAGATGAGAACTGGCTCATTTATAATAATTATTTTTAGTCTGTAGTACCTGGGAACTCCATTTCTTTAAGCACCTTCCAAAGAACTTGTTGACTGGATCAAACCTTTATTTTTATTCTTTGTTAACATTTAACCCAGCTCCATGGACAGGAGGTGTCTTAGAATTAGAAGGAATTCTGCTAGACCAGGAGGACTTAAAGGGCCACAGCCAGGGAGCTCAAAGCCTGAGGTCTGGGGTAGGAGGTTTATTTGGGAACTCCTCAGTGGATCACAGAATACAGGGAAATAAATCAGAAACTGAGGCTGTCTCTAACCCAGGTTATCTAAGATAGAACAGAGAGCAAAGAAAACCAGGCTGCAACATTGGGCTTGGATTTTCAGAATTATTGGAGTTGCACACCCAGAAGGAGCCCAGCTCATTGAAGCTCAGACTCTAAAGAGCACCAGGCAGTCCTTGGCACATTTCTTTCATGACTTCACATTTGCAAACTGCTCCCAGGTTGGTTTGTTTTATCAGTGCAGTTGGGGAAGTTTATGTGTTTATGCCATTTTTTTCTTTTTTTCCTTTCTTCCCCAGCTGAAGCTTTAATCTCTCGTGACAGAAAGCACAAACAATCCCTTGTCCTGCAGATGCAGCCAATGTCAGAGCCTGGAAAAGAGCCTTGGTTGGGAAAGGAGCACCTGGAGCACCTGGATGTCACAGGATACACCTCTGAGTGTGCCTGCCCAGTGCTCCTAGGGAGCAGCCACCTGGGCAGAGGATCCCACCCATCCCAGCAGGATTCCCTCACTCAGGAGTGTAGGAATCACAGGTGAAGCTCTGTTTTATACTGACATGTGGCACCTGAGTGTACAGAAGGAGCAGGCACAGTGTAGCTTTGCTCATAGGAGTAGTCAGGTTACACATGCAAACTAACATTTGTATTAAATAACCTACAAAATCCAGAAGTTTTTGGTGTTTTATAAAGTCCTGAGACAGATCAGAGAATCACAGAATATTCTGAGTTGGAGAGGACCCACAAGGATTGAGTCCAATGGTCCCTACAGGGATCAAACCACAACCTTGGTGTGATCAGCACCATGCTCTGGCCAGCTGAGCTGATCCCAGGTGTTCTCCTCCATCCCAAAATGGTGATGTGTCACTTACAAAGCAAGATTTGGTGCCTTTGAGCAGTGCAGAGGACACTGGCCATGCACAGCCCACACACAGGGCAGTCTGGCTGCACAGTCACACCTGCCTTGACCCAAGAATTGCATTTCCATGGATGTTTTTCAGGTGGAAATTCACAGTTTCATTACTATGTGTATCAGGTGAGTGTCCCTGCTCTCATGGTGGCCTTGGTGTGCAGCACTGGGGGTGACAGCACTGGGGGTGACAGCACTGGGTGCTTCACAACTTTTTTCTTTTTTTCCCAGTGTTTGACCCCTCTTGGTCACTGCCGGGACCACTTTGCTGCATCCACAGGGCCATGCCAAACCCAGTTTGCATCTCCAAAAGTAAAACAAACATCCAAAAGATTAAGCTGTGAACAGCCCTTGTGCCATGAACTTAAATCCTGCTTGAGCTGGCACTCTCTGTTTGGCAACAAGGCACTTGGTGGAGGCAAATTCTCCTCCCCACTGGGAACACGGGCACAGGGAGGTGACACAGAGCCCTCTCCAGTGCTGGTGGGTGACACTGTGGAGCCTCTCAGAACACGGAGTCACGGAGGACGCTGCAGGAGAAGCCTTCAGCCAGGCTGCCCACCTCGGTCTCCGTGGAGCTAGTGCAGGTCTGTGCTCCCTGCAAAGCAAACACCACTTGGAGCTGGGTGCTGTGGGGGTTGGTTGGGCTGGGCCAGAGCTGAATTCAAATTGGTGCATTGAGAGAGGGATTAACCCAAACTGTCCCGTGGTTCAGGAGCTCAGAAGCAATGAATTCAACAAGAGGATTTTCACCCTCTGGCTGAAGCTCTCACAGAGCTGCTCACCCTCTGTCCCTCAAACCCTGCACCCCCAAATTCCCCATTTGCCACATTCTACCACAGTGGCCAAAGGGCAAAAAGCCCAGGAGGAGCTGGAGGGCAGAGAATCATGGAATCATTAAGGCTTGAAAAGACCTCCAAGATCATCAAGTCCAACCTTCAGTGAGATCCCACCACAGCCAGTAAACCCCATCACAAAGGGCCACATCCAAAATCCAAGTGGTTTTTGAGCACTTCCAGGGATTGTGACTCTACCAGTTCCCTGGGGAGCTTTCTCCAGGGCCTGGCCACTCTTTCAGTGAGGGCTCATGGTTTGAGGCACAGGAATTTTTCTGAATACAGGGCAGCAAAGCCCATTCATGGGGCCAAATCCTGCCAGCACTGCACAAACAAGTGTGCAGGGCTGGTGAGCTGCAGAAGGAAGCAGAAGCAGTGGCTGAGCTGCTGGGAAGCCTGCAGGGTGGCAGGTGACACAGCAGGGACGAGCAGGCTCCCACGGGCCACCACCGTGCAGGACTTTCACCTCCTCACCCCTGTTTACACTGAATTTAGGAACTGAATGTCCCCAACAAACAACTTCCCTCTCCCTGGTGACCTCAGCAGGGACCTGGGTCATGTCCTCACCTCTCCTTGCCAGTGCCACCAGCCCTGTGGCTGTGGTGCCAGCAGAAAGCCTCTGGCTGGTGTCACCTACCAAGGCCAGCTCACCTGGAGTATAGAGACTTAACAGCAAGGCAGTGCTGCTTCTGAGAATGCCTTTGCAAGTTCACATCTTCTAGTTGCAGCATTGATATTTGCTATTTCTCATATTCCTAGTTGTGATGCCCCAAGTCATGGTATTTTACACCATTTAATTAAAAACAAACATTTTATGATAATCTTTTAAATCCTGTTTCGTTGACCAGACCATGGAACAACATGCAAAAGATCAAACCCCTGTTCCAAGGGGACAAATGAAAATCAAGTTGCTGAGCAGCCCTGAGCAGACAATGAGGGGTTTCTCTTATCTGTCAGGTAAATGTATTTATCAGAAGTAACAGCAAATGCAGAAAGGCTTAAGTCCAGCTTAACAGTAGGAGCAAAATATTTTGAATTGTTAGGCTGAACAAAATCAGCTCTCCAGGAGTCACCCTGCAGTCTCTACCAAGGCAGAGCTCTCTGCCTGGCTGGGAGAAATAGCATTTCCCTACAAAAGGCAGAGCCACAGGTGGACCTGAAATTCAGTGTACATGAACAAAGCATTTCACAATAGCACTTAATTCTTCTCTTCATTTTTAACCCTTCCCAAAATACAACATCTGCAAATGCAGCCAGACCCAGAGCTGCAGCACATTGGGACCTGTCCTGGGGAAAGGAAGCAGCCACACAGAGAGGTGAGAATGTGCCACAGCAGTGAGGATGGCAAAACCAGCCTCAGGAGTTGCTAAATTCAATGGGTCTAGCGGGCATGGGGTTGGACTTAATGGCCTTGGAGATCTTTTTGGGATGTAATGATTCTCTGACCCTCTTTGTTGCTTTTCTCATTACAAGGAAAAAGCAGCACACAAAGAAAAGCATTCATTTTAGTTTAGAAAAATAAATAAAATAAAATGCAATTTTACCTCATAGTCAATTGGGAAAGGGTCTCGGAATTTGTTGCTGGGTGTTGGGATTGGTGGGAACAGTTTACTCCAGATGTGGTTCCTGTAAGAAACAGCAGAGGAGGGATGTGAGAGAGTTGCTGCTCCTGGGGCATGAGGGGCCCAAACTGCAGCACATGCTCAGCCCCAGGAGCAGCCAGGTCTGCCTGCAGCACCTCCAGTCGGGGATAATGGTCCCCACTGGGGCTGGGCAGCTCCTCACAGGGCACCCCTGGGCCCTGGGGACAGGCAGGTGACAAGGAGGAGGTGGCTGAGGCTGTCCCCAGCCTCTCCCTGTGCAGGAGCCAGCGCCAGGGCTCTCAGGGCTGTCTGGAGAGAAATGAACTGCTCTGATCTGTGCGCACTCCTGCTCTTCCCAGGGGCTCTGCTGTCATGTACCTCGTTTGGACAGCCAAGACAAGCTGCCTCGTGCTCAGGCTTTGCTTTGTGGACATAAAGTGCCTGGTGGCAGCAGAGCAGCCACAAATAATTGTGTGCCAAGGGAGCTGGGAGCAGGTCGGGGAAGGCACCAGGGATGGCTGACAGCAACTGGTTCTGCTCAGGGCTGTAATAACTCATCCTGCTAACACCCTCTGAGACTCCTTCCCTGCCTGACACCCCCTGCCCATCTGGGCTGGCAGCACAGGGGGTTTTGTGATAGCAGGTGCTGCAGAGGGAACTTTTCCTTGTCTTTGATACATCCCAGAGTTTAGACTCCACATTCCAGGTGCTGAAACACTCTTGCTGCCTCCAGCCCTGGCTAGTAGCATTTCCAAAAGGGACAGGTTTTAATGGGAACTTGGCCTGAGTGAAGACTGCTTAGCCCAGGGTTGGCATCCAGGGTCTGTTCTGGAGGAAGCAGAGATGTGTTCAGGGTATGGGGCTGCTGGGACCAAGGGCAGATCTGCTCCTCTGCCCCCTGGCTGACTGTCATAGATAGGTAGAAGAATTACAAAAGAAAGGCCTTACGAAGCCAGGCCTCACTCTGCTAAAACTGCTAAAGCTGCCCTGTCATTTCTTCTAAGTGCACCTAACAAGCAATTTGCAAGTTCCCATGTGAAGCTATCTGAGAATGAGGAGTTTGTTTAACACAAAAATCTATTCTGAGGGTGAAAAAACAAATGTACCTGTGTAAACAATAAGATTGGTCCCATAAGAACCCACAAAGGAAAAATGTAAACATATCTAGAGAGAGAAAATTTGATAGACATACACAATAGCCCTCACTGACTAATGAACTGAGCTTCACTGTACTGCTGACCAATTAGAGTTAACACAGTGCCTTCTGATATTTCCTATAAATATGAGCTTTGTGAATAAAGAATTGGCTTTCTGCACAAAGAAAATGGAGTCTTGCTGATTTATTCCAACAGCTGATGTCTGCTTAGTTCAGTGCTTAAGTTCTTAGACCTATTCTTCTTCCAGAAGCCTTCTGAGGTCTGTCAAGTTTACCTTTATCCTATTACTATTCTCCTGGTGAGGAGGAATAATATTTTCTGTCTATCAGCTTGGAGCTAAACCTTCCTGGCTGAGCTGCTGATGCCTTGAAGGTGACATTGACTCTTCACTAATTATCAGGGGAAGGGAAGGGCCACACCACTGCTCACCCCACAGACAGGAGCTGTGGGATGTCTCCCCTCTGCTGCACGAGGCTTTGTGAGGGGATTGAAAAGACACAAATGGGAATATGGGGAGGAAAAACAGGATGTGAGGTGTTTTGGGGGAAATATTTGCACTTTTTTGTTGAAATGCTGGACACAGCAGAGCCACTGCTGAGAGCAAAGGAGCAGCCAGGCTGTTTGCTCCCCACCTCTGGGGTGGGATGGGAAAGTGGCTGCTGCTGGAGCTCAGGAGTGGGGCAGGATGAGTGCCAGTATTGTTATTGCAGCAGCTGACATCATCTCCATCATCTCCACTCTTCCCAGCTCTCCTCCTAAGGGTCAGGCCTTTGTGCCTTACCCAGGGCAGCTTCGCACTTCTGGCTTCACAGCTCCTACACTTTACCAGCTGTCACAAACTTTTCAAAATGCCACATCATTCCACCTGCAGCTCGTTTCAGCCCTGATTTATGCCACTGCTATGCAAAGTACCCAACAAAAGTTGGTTCTACTTTGAATTGGCGTGTTCCTTGTCATGCTGTTTGCCAATAAAAGATTTTGATGGAGCCATATCAAAATTTATTGAGGCAGCAAAAAGCATAAATTACACATCACTTCTGGAAGAGAAACACTTAAGGAAGGGCGCACAAGTGCCCATGAGAAATGAGGCAGAAGTATGTCCATGGGGGCTGCTTTGCCCCTCAGGTCTTTGCAGGTAAGAATTGCTGGGGAAGTGCCCTTACAATGTTCTGTCCTTTTTTGGAGGTTACTGAAAAGTTAGAGTAATGTCATTAAAGATCTTGTGGCAAAAAAGCATCCCAGCTATCTCTGGCTACACAGGTTAAGGCACAGCCTTTCCATTATCACTGCCTGGACGTTCAGACCTTGGACACACCCCACGGGACCCTCGTGCCTTGAATCAGCATTTCAGGGTCTCCTTTTTTGTGCGGTGCCTGTCTGAAATTTCCACTCTTCCCATAGGCTGAGACATGAAAAGGCCAGAGATAAACAAAGAGAAACAAGCAGGCAAACAAGCTGTCTCAATCTCTGTGATGAGATTGAGGAAGTGTTTATTGTTTGTTTTAAATCTATGTCAGAGTGCCTCCCCTGAGGTTCCCCATGGAGTTTTTCCAAAGCTGGCTGATGGCTGCTGCTCATGGGCTCGGAGGGGTGCAGAGAGGGGGGTGCCTGGATGGCCACACTGGTTTTGGGGCATGGACAGCACTGAGTGCCCTCATGCCAAAGCAAGTTACAGACTCCATCCTCCTGTGGGCCCACCTCCAGGAGAAAATGTTATTCCTAGGCAAGTACAGAAGCTGCTCACTCCAGGGCAAACCAGGAAAACATTCAGTTGTGGTTTTTATCAAGACTCTAACCCCATCAGCCTCTGCAAGTGAGTGAAGGGAAAAGCCTGCCCTAACAGTCCCAGAGGGCCTCTCTGCCTTGCAGCACTCCTCCCAAATGGTGGGCTTTATCCCTGATGCCTGCAAGTACACAGAAAAATTTATAGACCTCTTTGCTGTAATGAAATTCTTTATGATGGCTGCAAATCGCATGAAATTTGAAATGAATCTGTGGCTTGAATTGCAAAGTGCACTTCATGAATTTTCAAGAGCATTAAAAACAGAGAGTACTAATGAAACTGTGATGTAGGAAACTGTGATCTTGGTTTTTCTTTTTAATACCTGCAGGTACAGCCCTTTGTTTCATCTTTTTACACTTCCCCATGCTCCCAGGTTAGGCTGGGGATTAGAGAAGGAGAAGGAGCAAGGAGCAGCAGGGAAGGGTAGAATAAGGTGAGAAGCTCCATGAAATTCAGTGTAGCAGGGAGGTAAAATTTTCCTCATGTTGGCAAAGAGAGAAAGTAATAAGCCTTTGGATGCTGGGGAATTTTATATTGCAGAGAAACTCCTGGAAGCAACCAAGGTAGCAGCAAACAGCTGAACCTGGAAAAGCTCCCTGAAATTTGGATTGAAATCATAAAATGCATTAGTACAGCATTTCCAAGTTGTGTAGAATTGTACCCTGGATTTATTTTCCCCCCTGTATGTGTTCCAGGGTCTCCAAAGGGGGTAAATGTAATATTCAAATGCTTGTAGAACTCCACAGGAAAACATGGAGCAGTGTGACTGCTGCTAACTGCTGCTGGTTCTGCTGTCCCAAAGACAGGAGAGAGCTGGAGAAGATGCTGGAGCAGGGGAGGGCTTCCAGTTCCAGGTCAAACCATAAAAATCATGTAATTAAGACAAATTTGAGGCTTTTCAGCAAGACATCAAGGCTGCATAGCTGGGGACAACTGTGTGACATGGGAATAAACTCCCTGGGGATTGTGCTGTTCCTGCCAGAATCCTGCCTGAGCAGAGCTCTGCTAATTCAGCTGCCCTAAGAACAGGTCACACAGGCAGAGCTAATACCAGTTATCCTCTTGGAACATTCCTGTACACAGGAACCTTTATTGGATAGAGAAAACACAGCACAGAGAGGAAAACAGCCAAGGATGCATCAGCATGACTAATAAATAAAAAGGCACTAAAGAAATTAATAAGGAATTAGCACTTCCATTAAGGGGAGCTGTGTTTTTTGTGGACTGGTAATTGCTTCTTGCTACATGTTTCAGGGAGGAACTCCTAATTATATGGATCTTTTAATTCATCATTTAGGATTTGATTTGATGTTTGTGTCACAGACACAAATCCAAAGTGTAGCTGGGCTTCCTCTCTGCACATCTGGGGAGTTTTGGCCTTTATTGTGTAGCATCCAGGGCCTCTGTATAATCAAAAATGAATTCAATATTTCAAATACTCAAAGCAAACACCAGGGGTCTGGGTATTTTGGCCATGAGGGATGCTCTGAGCAGCTTTCACTAGCTAGAAATGAATATTCCTGGGGAAATCACAGACCCAATCAGATGCTTTTAATGAAGAAATAAGGATAAACAGATTTTTAACAAATTTTAACAAATTCCCCTCCCTCAATATATGGGTTTGCTGTATAAGATTAAATTGAATAACTCTCTTATTTTCTTGATAATTTTCTTGAATGTTATTACTGATAATTAATGAGGTTCATTATTTTTGCTTTGTATATTTAGGCAAACTCAGCTTTTTCTCAGAATTAAGCAAAAGCTTGTGACATCCCCCCACACTTGTTGAATACCTGGTCCTTGGTTATATTGTAATAAAAAAATATGCTAATACTTACATTTTGCATATTATAGCAACAAGCAGCAATGTGCAGGACGTGGACACACAAAGCAGAGTGAAAATCCAAGTTATGGAATTCTCCAGTTTATTTTGCCCTGAATTTCAAGGGGAAAAAAAAGTAAATGCATTCTTTTAGTACAGATTATTTGAAATGTGTTTAGAATTTAAATATTGTAAATATTTCATCAGCTGTTTAATGTGGTTGTATTCAAAAACAAACATGTAGATTTTGAAGACTTGACAACCTAGAATAACAAATTAAGTGCAGAACTTCAAGAAGAGTTTCCATGGCACTGAATTTCTGATTTCAACAATAATTTTCTTTTATTTTGGTGTAAAGGAGAGAAAAAGTGGCTGAAAACATAGCAGGAACATGTATTGTGCCAATGAACTGCAACGAGCCCCTAGAAACTCCTTTCCATGAGAAAAACTGAATTAAGTGGTCCTGTCCTTGAATATTGTTGAGATTTAAATACATTTTTAAAGAAGACCAACTTTGTTGTGCCATCAGCATGAATTTTCCATGTGTGCATGTTTCCAAAATTTTGCTGTGTAAGCCAGGTGGGGACGTCAAGGGGATGTGTTGGAGAAAGGAGGCAAAACACTGAAAATTTGAATTCATGATGCAGGAGGGGAAATGGAGTAAACAGGAGAGTGTCAAAACACTGAAAATTTGAATTCATGATGCAGGAAGGGAAATGGAGTAAACAGGAGAGTGTAACAGTATTTTTTAAGTGAAAACAAGGAAGTTAAGAAACCCTAAAGATAAGAGCAAAGGAGGATGTCTAAGAACAAACAGTTGATAACGTGCAGTGATAAAGGAACTGTTGTTTCCAGAACAACTTGTTCAGCAAGCAGGAAATGCAAAACAGACTGGGCCAAATGATCAGGCTCCAAAGATGCTAAAGTCATGTTCTTTTCTCCCCAGTATTTAAGGGGTGAGATAATTTCATTAAATTAAATTCAATGCCATGTTTTCCTGTTTCCTATTAAAACTCTGTGATGTTGGGCACACTCCTGATTAGGCAGCATTTGCTTCTCAGCAATGGGGATGCTAAAAGATGCTAAAATCACACTTTTTTTTTCCCTCAGCATTGAAGGGGTGAGATAATTTCAGTGAATTAATGGTTGACATGGTCTCTCATATTTATTCCCAGCATGAACATCACAATGTGGGCAGGGAAACACTTCAAAAAACTGAAGAGATGCAAGAAAAGGCCATGATTTTAAAGCAATCTCTGTAAATATTCACAAAGCACTGTCTAAACCCAATGCTTCTTTCAAGGAGTTTCTTTTTAATGGAATAGATTTAAATCTCCCTGGCATTAACAAATCTGGTTTTTCCTCCAAATCCCTGCTTTTCTGTTTCCTGTTCAAATTCCAGGATGTTGCACACGCTCCTGATTAGGCTGCATTTTCTCCCCAGCAACGGAATAATGGGAATTCTTACCAACATAAATGATTTCACTCCAGTCACTCCAGAATCCTGGGGCACGACAGATGTGGTTGTGGTTGGCCCTGATCCTTATGGAATACCTGCTGCTGCCATCCATCCGGAGTCGGAAGCTGTTTGAGGAGATTTTCAGGATCTGCTAGGAAAACAATCCGTGCTGTTAGAGATTAATTAAGCCTCAACCATTCAGAAAACAAATTTAAATCGTTTATCTTTTTCTTGTTTTTATTATCTGCGAGCAGCTGGCCTTGCTTTGCAGGTAAGAGCTCCATAGGAGAAGTGTAATCCATATTCCAGGGAAAATTCCAGAAAAAATGCCTCATTTTCCCATCCCTCCTCCAGATTCTCCATGCAGCATTTTCAAGATGGTAAAAACTGTTTTGAACCCAGATGCATAAACTGAATAAATTCAACTTTGTCCTGCTTTCCCAAGTTCCTTGGGGATGGTTTGTTGCAGATATAAAAGGCATTGAGGAAAAGAGGAAAGCAAATTCCAGCTGTAGAGGACAGGAAAGTTGGATAATCTTGGATGCTGGAGGAGCAATTACCTGCTTGTTACCTGACTTCAGGTTGATGAGATAAAATTCATATTCAAAACATTCCTCATGGAAAGGAGAAATTGGCTTCTCCCACGTGGCCAGGAGCTCATTTTGCTCCAAGGATATGCTGATATTTCTGGGAATATTCACTTTCTCTGCAAAAGGAAACCGTACTGGTGAGTTATTTATAGAGACAAGTTTAAATACAAGTTTAAAAACTGGAGAATTTTATAAATTGCTAGTGTTTCCAAGTGAATTTATTTCCCTTTTTGGACTGTAAAGATAAGGATTTAGGAGGAACAACTACATTGCTGGTAAGTAATAGGAAAACAGTTTGGAAAATCTGCTTAAAAGTTCTGGAAAATTAGATTACTGGGGAAAGAGGAATCTATTAAATCAATTTCCACAGAAGTATTAGATTAATGACTGAACAGTTAGGAAAACTTAATTTCTAGAAAAAAGAAAGTGTAGATGTAGCAACAAAAATTATCAAAAAATGGTAAAAATTCAAAGGAATTCAGCTGCTGTTATGGGGATGATTTCTAAGAAGAAAATACGTGATTTTTTTTTTCTCTTAGTGAAATAATAAAAGAGAATTGTTATCTGTTTACCAAAAAAGAAAAAAGCATGGAACTAATAAGGGCAAGTAAATTATTTGTGTGGATGAAAGATGATAGAAAATCATGGCTGATATTCCCTTTTATTTCATACTCTAATGCCTTCCTTTACAGGACAGGGTTAACTTGAACACCACGTGTCTCACTCGTTTTAAAGAAAGGCTGCAGAATTAAGAGTAATAAAAACTGTGTTTTAAGGTATATTGACTAAATCAACTGAAAATTAATATTGGGAATAATGCTTTGGCTAACAAAGAGAATAACTAATTGCCTTTACTAGCTTTTAGTTTCACCATTCTATAATTTAAAATAGATTCTTAAAATCAAATTTAGCTAAAACACTCCAGTTATTTCTTTCAATTTGCCTAAGATGACTATACAAAATCAACACATCCTTTCACCTGCATCAAGAACCACTCAATCCAACAGAATTTCCTCACATTTTGACAATCCTGCTAGACATTTTTGATATTTTTTAAATGTATTCCTACTCACCGATGGCATTTTGGTTTAATAACTGCTGAAAAGGCTTGATTGCAGCACATTTGCTGGAGCCATTAATGTGAATGACAATGAGGTTGTCAATCTCGCCAGGTTTTATCTGAGTACTTGAAAATCTGCATTCAGTATTCCTGTTCCACTTGTCTTTGGTGTAAGTGGGACATTCCTCAGTGTGTGTCTCATACCTAAATTAAAATGCTGGTGAGACAGGTAGCTCTTAAAGAAATTCACTGCTGGCTGGAAAAGGAGCAAACACCAACCTGTAAAACAAAAAGTATTTGGTGTCTTCTGGCGCTCCTTGGCCAGGGAGCCAAGTGCAACGGAGAGAGACATTGCCAGGGATGCTGACATGAGTGACACAGGACAAGTTGGTGACAGAGGTCTCTGCAGCACCTGGAGAGGCAAGGAATTACAGAGCAGAAAGAAAACATCACTGCAAAATTCATAGCAAGTTCTTGTTTGCTAAAACACTTTGATTCCAGTTTGGGCCATTTTAGCTGTGTCCGTTGCATCCAATTCTCTTCCTTAGCACCCAGGTTTGTGGGCTGGGAAAGATGCAGATTCCCAAGGCACACAGTTCTCCTTAGCACCCAGGTCTGAGGGCTGGGAAAGATGCAGATTCCCAAGGCACACAGTTCTCCTCCTTAGCACCCAGGTCTGGGGGCTGGGAAAGATGCAGATTCCCAAGGCACACAGTTCTCCTCCTTAGCACCCAGGTCTGGGGGCTGGGAAAGATGCAGATTCCCAAGGCACACAGTTCTCCTCCTTAGCACCCAGGTCTGGGGGCTGGGAAAGATGCAGATTCCCAAGGCACACAGTTCTCCTCCTTAGCACCCAGGTCTGGGGGCTGGGAAAGATGCAGATTCCCAAGGCACACAGTTCTCCTCCTTAGCACCCAGGTCTGGGGGCTGGGAAAGATGCAGATTCCCAAGGCACACAGTTCTCCTCCTTAGCACCCAGGTCTGGGGGCTGGGAAAGATGCAGATTCCCAAGGCACACAGTTCTCCTCCTTAGCACCCAGGTCTGGGGGCTGGGAAAGATGCAGATTCCCAAGGCACACAGTTCTCCTCCTTAGCACCCAGGTCTGGGGGCTGGGAAAGATGCAGATTCCCAAGGCACACAGTTCTCCTCCTTAGCACCCAGGTCTGGGGGCTGGGAAAGATGCAGATTCCCAAGGCACACAGTTCTCCTCCTTAGCACCCAGGTCTGGGGGCTGGGAAAGATGCAGATTCCCAAGGCACACAGTTCTCCTCCTTAGCACCCAGGTCTGGGGGCTGGGAAAGATGCAGATTCCCAAGGCACACAGTTATCTTCCTTAGCACCCAGGTCTGGGGGCTGGGAAGGATGGAGATTCCCAAGCAGAGTGAGTAAAGCTGTGCCACACAGCACTGTGTACTTCATGTGGGACAAGGCAACAACATCCTCGGGTGAATCACCCTAGCTTAACTCAGCCTTAGCAAGGCATTGTTAGAAAATTTTATAGGTGCTACTGACATTTTGCACCTCCAGGCTCCACTGCAGTAGAGAAAGGTCTGGACTAAATCCTCTTGTAGTAGGTAGAGTGAAAAATGCAGTATTTTTATTTGAAAGAACTAAACCCATCACCTTTTAATGTTTAGTCCATAGATTGGGGCAGAACACAAAATCCAGCCCTTCCCTTGGTTTTTTTACCTGGCAGAGGTGGGAGGTTTTGCTCCACCCAGTCACTGCTCAGCTGAAGGTTCTCCTGGAGGAGCAAGGTGCGCACACGGGCCACAAAGCCATTGTGAAGCGCTGCTGTTCGGACACTGTGAGTCCTCTTGGTGTCATACTTGAAATAAAAAATATCAAATAAACACTCCAGGGGATGGGAGGCAAAATAAGGGACCTGCAAAGACTGAGCCAGACATTGGGGTGCGTATGGTGAGTTGAGCTGAATGGGGAGCCAGTACTTAAAGCCAGGATCCATCCTCCCCTCAAGGTGAAAACTGCAGCTCCCAAGGCTTGTCCCAGCAGAGCTGGGTCCCTAAGGATGGCTGAGAGGGAATCTCTGCAGTTCCCAAAGCAAGTGTTTAGATAAAAGACTATAGTAGGGATTTAGCCTTCTTAGGATCCTTGATTTATTTTTTCTGTTACCTCTTCCAGCACAGGGCTCAGGATTTTCACATCATATCTAATGGTGGAGTTGTTTTGTTCCTGAGCAGGGTTTGGTTCCCAGTGTAACAGCACTTGTGCTAATGCAGAGACTCTGAGGGTGAAGTTAACAGGTGGCAAAACCTGAACTGGAAGGGAGAAAACAGAAATATCCATGAATGTCCAATCCAGTGAATTGTTTAGAGCAATACCTGTTTGCAAGCAGTGAGTAATACAAGCAAATAATTTCATTTCAATATTATATTCTCTCAACAGCTCCTTGTAAAATATTTCTAATATTTGACCAAAAAGAAACTTTAAATAACCAAAACCCCATCAGAGTTTATTAAAACTTAGCTCAAAAAAATTTTTACAACCGTTTCAATTTGAAAATTACTATGATATATTACATTTAGCTTGTTAATTAGGTTCTGAGTTTTCATCTTGGTCCTCACTGTCACAGACATATAAGAAATGGGGATGATGGAGTGATCAGCTGCATGAGCAATTCTCACCCACATCAGCTTGCAGGAGAGGACAACGTGGGGGGCTTTCAACGAGAAGGCTGACAGCCACAAGAAGTTGCATGTGAGAGCAGAACCAAAATGATGAACAGAGGAATTAAGCAGAAATGGAAGAAAACATAGAGGGATGGGAAGGATAATTTAAAATGACAGGGCAAGAAGGATTCCTGGAGCTCCCATGGAAATGAGGATCTCACGCTGGGGGAAATGTTAGCATATAAATAGCAGGGCAGTGAAATAATCAATCTGCTCCCCTCCAGTTCTTCAAAGCCTGCCCTCCCTTATTTGCCAAATCCAAGGCATTTGAGGGCCATCAGCACCTCTGGGACTGTCCAAGGCCAGGCTGGATGGAGCTCTGAGCACCCTGGGACAGTGGAAGGTGCCCCTCCCGTGGCAGGGGTTGGAACTGGATGGGCTTTAGGGTCCCTTCCAACCCAAACCATTCCAGGATTCTGTGGTCAGCCCCTACTTCTCTTCTCCTGTGACTCCAGCCTTTGATGCCCTGGAGTTCTGTTTTCAAGCACACACATTGCAGTAAGAAATCTGCCCCATAAAGGCTCAGAAAACCCCAACACAAATTGTATCTCCGTGACTCAAGATTCTTTCCTCCCAAAGCAAACCAGGCACCAGCTGGGACCGGGAACAGTCCCAGGAAGCAGGACAGCAATGACCATCCTTGGTCCTGGGCCCATGGCATGCCAGGGACTGCTGCATCCATGTGTAGGACAGTGCCCAGCACAAAGAGGGACCTTGGGCACCCACCAAAGCTGCACCCCAGCAGCTGGAAACTCCTCACCTCCTGCACCTTGAGGTGTGTTTGCTGCCCAAAAGAGGAGCAGGAACACTCGCAGCCCGCTGGCCAGCAGCTCGGGGCAGTGGATGGGCACAGCCAGGCACCAGCACACATGCCTTGTCACCATTTTACAGGAGCTAAAAACAAACATAAGGCCAAGGGTTAAACACCCAAACCACGGATCATGATCTATCCCCACCATCAAAGGAGTGAAACTGCTGCCTTGCAGGGATAGACTTCTTGTCTTGCAGGAAAATGCTTCTTGTGGGAGCTAAATTTAATATAGGTACCATCGAGCACATTTCGTCCTGCTCCCTTTGCCAGCCCTCTCTGAAAAGTTGCTGATTTCAAACCTTCATGTGGGGATCTTCAGAGCATCCATGGAACTAGAGCATTTCTCCATGGAAAGTGAGTCAGGTTCGTGTGGACTGACTTTGGGGAGTGTCCCCTTTCCTCCAAGAACAGAAATAATCATATTTTTAGCTCCTATTCTATATAAAATAGCTGCTTACAGGGATTTACTTTCTTGTTACTCCTCTAATAAAGCTCTCTAAAGACATAGGCACTGCTCACCTCAAGGCTAAATCTCTGCCGTTAATTATTGAGTGTAAGAGAAACTGCTTTGTTTGTTTCTAATTTAAATGAACAACAATTTTTAATGCTTAAACCCAGCATTTTCCTATGGATTGTTTCATGAATTACTGGGAGAAAAAAAAAATCCCCATGTAATCATTCATGCATAGCCTAATATAAATATGGGTATTCAGAACAGCAGCTTTCCAAAATGTTCTTACTGAAGAGAAATGCACCCTCTCAGCCCAATCTCACCACCTCCCTGGGGCACTACAGCAATTGCTCACATGGAAAACATAATATTTTCCAATGGTAATGAGCAGGAATAACCCAGGGACTGGAAGCACTCCCACTGATCACAGTTGGAATAATTCTGCTGTACAGAAACTATTTATCAAAATGCAGTCTGAGTGCTGAGTTCATTAAAATGACACATCATCTACAGTAGAGTGTGTTTTTAATGTCCAAGTCCCCTCATTATCTATATTCACATTTTGTGCCTCTCTGCTTTCCTGACAGCCCAAATGCGCACAAGGCCAGCTGAAACTTGGGAGCTTGCTAATGGATTATTCCTGGGAAGCCAGAGTTTGATTTTGCCTGCATTGGGTTATGGAATGATATCTTGGCCAGGCATTTTGGTTCTCCCAAAATGTAGCAAATCACAGACAATGGGACAAATATATTCTTTACAGTACACATTTATGCCTGCACAAATTACTGGCATCAGGCTTTCTTTGCTGCTTTCATTTACCTTATGAGACTATCAAATACTCTAATAACTTTTTGCTCTGTTTAGAAGTAAAAATTCATTATCCTCATATCCTTGAAAATAAAAAGCAACTTTGGGAAAGCAGCTTCATTAGTTTCACTGCTGAGAGCATTCATGCTTTTTTCCCTTAAAAAAAAGAGATGACTTTAGTACATTATTTTAAAAAAAATCCTTTAAAAGCCTCATGTTTTGCAAGTGCTTAGCATTCACATCTACTTGAATAATATCAGTGTGTTGGTTTCAGGCATTATCATAACTACAACAACTGACTTTCCCTTCAGTTTATTTAAAGTGGTTTTGACTATCTGTGGATTTTTTTATTTTAATTTGTCCACAAAAAGTTAAGGGTTCTGATTGTTCTTTTCCCTACACTTTCAAAAAGATCCTAAAGATATATCTTTTTTTTTTTTTTCCTGTCTAAAAGCTTTCATGTATTAGATCTTCCATTTTCTGTGCAGGACATTACTGAACTGAAAGTGGATATAAAATGTTACTGTAAATTCTGATGAGTCCTAAATTACTATCCCGTTCTTTTCAGTTTATTTTTTCTTGCTTTGTTTTCCAAAATGCTCTTCTTCTTGCTGCCAGACTAAGACTGAAAGCACCGTTTTTGGAAGCTGTATTTCTGCAGCTGTGTAAGACCACAGCCCCTGAGAACAAACTGCAGTCTGTGACACCCTGTTTCATGGGAGAAATTACTGAAAAGAGACTCAAAATAAGTGTATGCAAGTAAAGATGGCAACTAGAACGCTACAAGAGGATTATGCTCCTCACAAAAATGGATATGGTACATTTTCAGGACACAGTTTTGATTATGTTTTGGTTATATAAGTAATAAGCAGAGGGTAAAGAGGATATTCCCTTTGTGCAAGGAATATGTTCCTTTCAGAAGGCCAGTAGAAATCCAAAGCACAAAATACAGCCTCCTAAAAGTAAAAATTTTCTCCCTCATCGCTGCTGTGTCCCAGTACCTCAGAAGCAACAAAGCAGCAGCAGATTCCATGTGCTTTTCCCAGTGTAAACTGACTTTAAAAAGCAGGATCTTTGCAGTCTTCAAAGCAAGCATAAGGCAGGCACAAAGCACACCAGACACCCTGGGAGGTTACCTGGGGATCTCAAAGTCCTGTGAAGAGCTGGGTCTGTTTGTTCCCCATCCTCTGGGTGCTCTCCCTGTGGGTTTCTTTTATAACTGCTGTCTTTCAAGTATCAACGGGGTTGGGACCTCAGAGGAGATGGCAGAGGACAAGAGAGATAAGCATGCCTTGAAAAAGGGAACTGTGGATTTAACCACAGGGCAGAAGGCTCCATACAAGCACTGTCCAGCCCAGACATGGGTTCATTCTATTTATTGAGTGTTAATTATATACAATGGTCTGACAGTTCTCTGATGACTTTTCAAGAGCAGGAATGTGATGACTGACTGCAAAGAAATAACCTACAGCCACACTGCCGATATCCCAATTTGTTCTTGCCGTAGAAAATCAAACCCAGACATTGCTGGAAAACTCTGCATGTTTTGTCCAGGCTTTTTTATGCCATCCAAAGCTCTGGCCATACAGCCATGCAGACACCAGCAGTGTTTTGGGAAGTGACCAGTACCAGAGCAAAAGCAGCTTCCTAATATTGTGCTGAGAGCTTGGAGCTGTGATCCATAGGGTTGGATGACTTCTGCATTGCCCAGAGAAGGTGGGGATGCCCCATCCCTGGAAGTGCTCAGGGTTGCATGGGGCTCATGGAAGGTGTCCTGCCCTCAGCAGGCAATTGGAACAAGATGATCTTTAAGGTTCCTTCCAGCCCAACCCATTCCATGACTCTATGATGGTAAAGCAGGCTCACAAACAGGAGAGGAACCAGAATCTAATCCAAGGGAAGACCCTGCAGAAAGTGGGGCCATATGTGATGGAATTAAAGGAAGGACAAGAAGAAGGCTAATGACTCACCCTCACTAACAACCTGGAATCCAAGTTATTCATGTGCAGGTGACACAAGCTTGGAAGGGCAAGTGCTTTGGGGCTCAGGATACAATTAAAGCTCCAGCCAAAATGGTGAAAATGGGTGCAAATCAATGTGGGCAAGACCTCAGCTGCGTTTAGACATTATCAACTGCACATTAATAGCTGTAAAAAATCAATTATTGCTCATATCACTGATATCTGCTCTGCAGAACAGGATGGGGTTTTGGGTCAGTGGAGGAATCCCCATTCCTGGGGTGATTTAAAGCTGTGTGGATGTGGCACTTGGGGACAAGGTTTGGTGGCAAGCTGGTAGTGCTGGGGAGCAGCTGGACTTGATGATCTTAGAGGACTTTTCCAAAACGACAACTTTGTGATTGCAATGATTCAAACATTTAAATGCTACCAAATTCCTTCTCATTAGGGAGAAGAAACTCATCAATTCCATCCCAGTTATTTTACCATTACCAAACTACATGTTTTCCCCCACTGCTGTAACTCATTTTCCCATTGTAAGTCCTTTTCTCTAAACCAAGATGAAGCCACTAAATCTTTTATGTCTTCTTTTGAGTGCTGTGTCCAGTTCTGGGCCCC
>VWYI01013695.1:0-91513 GCA_013399455.1 Anthoscopus minutus | reverse complement strand
CGAGGGCCTGGGGGCACAGCAGGGGCTGTTCCAAATGGAATTCCTGGGGTTAATAAAACAGCTGCTGTCTGTCAGCTCCCAGGGTTCCAAGTCTGTCCTGTGTGCCCCAAATCAATATTTATGATAATCAATTAGATGTAATGGTAAAACAAGGCATCTGAAGGCTCAGAAGCAGTATTTTCCCTCTTTGTGATACTGTGGGATTTTTCACTTTTGACTCTGTAAGGATACAGTATTTGGGGATCTGGGACCATCTAGATGCATTTTGGTGTCTGTTTTATTTCATTTATTGGTTCATGCATGTCTGCCCAAACAAAAAAACAAAGCCGTTTAGCAACATTTTGACAAGTTTAATGATGATAATTTTAAGTTACTGATTTCTAAGAACATCTTGCATGAAGCCATTAATTTCTCATTGATTTCATTGCACAAAGGGATTAGACAGGCAAAAAAAAAGTGTTAGTTAAATACATTATATGTGAAATTTTTCACATGCTTTTTTTTAAAGTTCAAAGTTACCACAAGGCAGCACCTATCTGCATTATTAATGGTTGAAACTTTTGTAGGGAAAAATGAAACCATTTAGTTTTTAAATGACTAATAATGTCTCATTTTGATATTTTATTATTACAAGTTTAGAGTATGAAAGAAATTGTAGTTTCATCCAGACAAGTTGAAATGAGATATAACAGCTATTCTCTGTTTGCTATATAATATTCTATCAACATCTATTATTTACAAGTTAAAATTTGTAGTCGTTTTTTATCCTATTAAAGACTGATCTTTTAATCATAAATTTAATTAAATGTGTTATATCTAGATGTCGTTATAACTGCATTTTGAGATTATTATTTTTTAGCTGAAAATATCCCGTGCTATTCATAATAGGATTTTACCTTGACTGTGGTCAAATGGAAATAACAATTTTTTATACCATTCTTAGCTCAAAGCATATGATGCAGAAAACAAAAATATCAACAACTGATGGTTTATTTTCTTCACTTTTGCTGTTTTTTGTACATCTCCTGTTGAAGTCTGAAGGGTACAATTTCAGAAGCTTGAAAGCCAAGCACAGGGAGACAAAGACCATAGTGTTATAGTGTAATTTCAATCCAATTCTCAGATAAAAATATTCTTAAGCTCACTTTTTTGTTTGATTTTTATTTGTTGCTTTGCTTTATTTTAGTCAAAATTGAATTATTTGCCATTAATCCATGATGTCTGAGTTAAGTAAACATTATTTTCAGTGTTTAATAATTATTGGAGGTTTTCTACTGAATTCCTAGACAGGGCCAAAAAGTAAAGCGACCAGTCCAGGTGAAGCAAAGTCTCCTGAGTCTGTGTGAGTGCTTTAACAGCAAAATCTGTTGGACATGGCCCTGAATCTCTGCACTTTTTTGGGATCCTGTGTCTTGAGTTGCTATTAATCCTGAATTTTGGTCTTACTGCCAGGATACTGCTAAAAAAAATTTGCCTTTGTGATGATTGCAACTAAAGCTTCATTTGTCTGTCACTGCAGGAAGGCTTCACCATCATGTAGGAGGTTTTGTTAATAGTTTCTTGCAGCATCAGTGCCCTGAATGTTGTTGGCTGTTCCCTGTGAGTTGTGAGGACATATTTCCCTTGGTGCTGTCACTTGGATCACCCACACCTCGTGTCCTGTGCTCAGTTTTGGGCTTTCACTAAAAGAGGAACATTGAGGAACTGGGGAAGGTCTGGAACATCAGGAGCGGCTGAAGGAGCTGGGAAAGGAGCTTAGCCTGGAGAAAAGGAGGCTCAGGGGGAACCTTCTGGTTCTTCACAACTCCCTGACAGGAGGGGGCACCCAGGAGGAGTCAGGCTCTGCTCCCAGGGAACAGGGACAGGAGGAGAGGGAATGGCCTCAAGCTTTACTGGAGGAGGTTTAGATTAGATTTTGGGGAAAATTTCCTCATAGAAGGAGGGAAGCTCTGGCACATACTGCCCAGGGTGGAAGGTTAGACTTGATGATCCTGGAGCTTCTTTCCAATCCTGATAGTTCCATGATGTCAGTATCCCACATGGATTCACTCATGAAGAAATGCCTCTGGTGTCCAAGTCATCCTGGGCAAGGATGAATCCCCCTTTGCAGCCCTTCCTGTGGAAAACTCCCCACATGTTTTGAAGACTGAACCTACCCTTGATGAACAATTGGAATGACATCAGAATGGTGGATTTCCTAGATTTCAGAGGGACTGAGACCTCAATTATTTATCATCTGGGGCAATTTTGCTTATAGCAAGCAAAGTGATATTGTGGAGAAAAAAAGATTTCACATTTCCACATTAATTTTCTTCATTACCTTCGATTTATATTAACTAATTTTCATGTGCTCCTTTCTCACCTTAGCTGGTTGCAGTCTTCAATTACCTTAATTTAACCAGTAATCTCCAGATAGGTCACAGCTCTCATGTTTAATGAAAAATGAGTGAAAGAGGCTTAATAGAAATTCGTAAGTTCCTGATGTTCTTTGGAGTAACACATACATTATTTAGTTCTGAGTGATGCTCTACACATTTAACCATATTTAGGCTACTAATTGTACTGGATTTAATGTCCCTGTGGGAGTATCCTTCACAACACAAGACAGCTTCACACTGAGCTCCCTGCATTGCTCACCAAAGCAAAAACCACTCCTGGATATTGATTACTCCTAATATTCAGATTTTAATGACAGAAGAATGCTTTGTAGAATAAATGAGAAAATCCTTAATTACTTTTAATGTTCCCTGAACTGCTCTAAGTCAAGGTAAAGAGATAAGGAGACTATTTCTAATGTTTTAAAGTATGGTGAAATACCTATTATTTTTTTTTTTCAATCATTTTGGGTATTCTGTTTCAACACTTGGGGTCACTAACTCCAGTAGAAGCTGAAGGTGCTTCCACACTGAAAATAAGATCCTCTCCCTTTTTTTGGTCTCTTCTGCCTTACTTTATACAAGGAAGGCTCTAATAACAAACACTCTGCAAATTCACTGGTGAACTAAACTAGGCAAAGAAATGTTATTTATTCCAGAATAAATAACATTTATTCTGATCCAAATTGGCTTCAAAGGGATGCTCTTGCTTTGGAATTTTGCTTCTTTTCTCCCCAGCACATGATTACATTTGACTTTTTTTCAGGACATTGAACTGGAGAGGGAGAATAATGGCACTTCCATCTTCCAAGGGAAGAAAAAAAGCCAACAAGAAAAAATTTAAAATTAAAAAGAGAAAGGCTGAATTTTACCTCCAGTCATTAAATTAGATTAAAAATATTGAAACACATGATGTGGTTTGGATATTAATAATATTTTTATAAGAAAAATATCTGTGAAATATTGAATTCATTCTGCAAAATCCGTATTTTGAAAGAAAACAAACAGTCTTTCAGCAAAAATGATGGGAAAGGTTTTTTTAAACCATTTTTTAAAGTAAAAAAATATTCAATACTTGACTTTTTGTAAAATTCTGGTGATCTACATATAAAGGTAAACATAGAGGCTTATTTTAGATAACAAACTCAGTTTTCAAGACTTCAGTTTTGTTGATTTTCAAAGTTTTGCTCTGCTGAAATAATCAGTATCATATAACTTAACTACAATGGATTTCTAAGCTAATTGATGATAGCATTTTGAGGTAAAAATGTTCTTTTTATTATATTTTAATTCTATTTTAAATGAATTAACTTTATACCTAAAACACATTCAAAATTCAAGTGCTTGCTATCAACTTGTGGAGAAGCTAAGAATTCATGTAGTGTAAAATTGCATATTTCAAAAACTCAAAACACAAAACAGATTCCTAAAAATCCACATAAGTATTCTTTCTACTGCTTTACAAAAATATTAAAGTATTTCTTGAGATCTTTACAATTTATTTTCTGCTCTTTATAAAATCCTTCCATTTTAAGAACACTACTAAAAGAAAAAGTACTAAAAACATGTATGTCAAAGCTGAAAATGAAGTTCTAACCTGAAGCTTTACCTGTGCAGATTCATCCTCTTCATTTAGACTAAAATGTTTTATCCCAAAGATTAGGATGTTTCTGTTAATATCAAGGCTGATATATACACTGAAATCCAAGGGATTAATGGTTCTGCATCCCCAAAATCCAGAGCACAACAGCAGCTGAGGAGATTTGGCACATCTCATAAATCACTCAGTCAACACCAGACAGGATTATACCTGCACTGTAAACCTCTGAGACATTTCTTTATGGAATTTGTGTCCTATGCTAGATCATCCCTGGATATTTATGTCATTACGGAGCCTGGGAAAAAATGCCTTGGTCTGATAATGCAGTTTTAGTTTTGGTAAAGAAGAAATCTAGACAGGCTGGGGAAGCAGTGTAGGACTTCTTGGGTAGTTCTAAGTTTGATGCAAAACTTCTGCCAGAAATAAAGCTAGTATTTCATGTGGCAAGGGAAATTTTTAAGAGGAGTGCCTGAATGTGCATAGAGATACTGACAAATGAAATAGCAATTAAATAACAGAATTTCTTGCAGAAATTGCAATGTTGTTTTTTCTGCTGTGAATGAGGCCTGTCTCAGTTGAAGAATTTTCTCAGTGTGGTACAAAGAATGTTTAGTGCAAAGGAAATGGTTTTAAAAATATTTATTAGATCTATTGATTACTACATTACTCTAAATCTCTGTAGAGTAATTAATTAAATACAATCCAGTCATATCACTCAATCCCTTCACAGACTGGCTAAATTTGCCCTTGGAACAAGCCCCTTTTCCTCCCTTTTGTTAAATACTCACAATTTGCTAACTAAACGTATTATTAGAATCCTTCTGGGTTTTCACAGAACTAATAAATAATCATGGTTATTTTAAATTTCTTGCCCTTGTGCCATTGTTGTTGTTCCACAGGAGATTGTGCTCCTTCTCCAGTGACCATCCTTTAATTATTGCATCTGTGGAAAACAACTGATTCTCCTCTGAGACTTCAGTTTGCTTGGATAAAAAAGAAAAAAAAGCCAAAACCATCTGTCACCTACGTTTCACAAGGGAAGGGACCCCCAGTGCCTAACATTCCTGGGACCTCTCTCTGCCACCACTCTAGCTGGAATTAATCCTGAAAGCAAGAACTGTATGAATACAAGGTTTAAATAGTGTCTGGCATAGCACTAATAATTCCCAGTGATTAGAGAAAACACTCTTCCTGATACTTCCAACATCTGCCTTTTCTATGGCTTCACCAAAGTGGTGGATTGTCACATAACCATCAAGAGATTGGAAAAGTCCTTTCAAGTTATCTCTTCAAATATGCAAATCTATTCTGTTTATTTCTTCATTAATTTTAAAGTGAATAATAAAATATTTGTTAAAATAAAGGCAAGAGAAATATAAAGGTTAATATCCCTGGAGGTTCTGTAGGACATGGCAAAATGTCCAGAACCAGGACTGAGCAAATCTTTGGAATCGAGGTTCTGCAGGTCAGCAGCAAACCCAAAACATGGGGAAAAACCCTGGGATAATCTGAATAATGTTCACTCAGGAACAACGAGTAAAATGTTCTTAAATGCAAAATAGGATTACTTTTGATGGGCAGGGAAAAGTATTCTGGTTTTTGCCTCTTAAAAAGAGCTAAGTTTATTCTTTTATCTACATTTCCGATTTCTTCAGCCAGAGTTGTTCTACCAGTTCTAGCTAACTTCTTTTTGTTTACCTGTGAGAAAACAAAGCAAACAAAGAGAAAAAGGGGAAAAGAAAAGAGGAAAATAAAGACAACTTTAAGAAATCAAATTAGCCCAGGGAAATTGGCTCCTGGACAGAACTTTATGGAGGCTCTAAAAAGCATCTTTCAAATCCAGACTCCTTCTCTTCATCCATAAGCATCAACCAAAGTATGGATTTGAACATTTAAAATGACCCAACCAGTTAAAATAAAATATTCGGCTGAACAGCATTAGCAGAGTTATTTTGTATTGAAAACAAATATCTATATTGGTATTGCAAGTAGTGAAACTAGAGAACATTCCAAAATACTCAGTTTGGGGTGGGGATTTTTTAAAATCATGTGTTAGGAGCATAAATACTTTAATCATTTACTTCTCTTGTTCAAAATTTCCCTATGCACCAAAAAATCCCCTCCTCTGGAGGTTATGTTGAGGACAACCCAGGTTGATAGTGATCTGCACAAGCTATTTGTATTTTTCTGGCTTTCTGGAAAGGCAGAGTGCTTTTTAGCAGAGCACAGAAGCGAGAAAAAATCCCAAATTGTTTGTATTTGTAGCAATAAGAATGATCACTGGAGCAATATCAAACACTTACAATCCCCCTTCCTGTCTAGTCTTTTATCAAGTGATTTAAAAATGACTCATGTAATTTAAATTCTCCATTTAAAAAGCCACTTGCGTTGTTCTCTGAAGCTTCCAGCTGCAAGATATGATTGCAACATGATTTGTTACATGCAGGAAAATAATTGATCAAACCCCAAGTTCCACAGAGCCATCAGTCACACCAGCACCTGAGTGGGAAAAAAATACCATAAATTCACAGGTTCTGAGTTATGTCTGTGCCTTGGTGTGGGATGAACAAGCTGCTGATAAAAACAGCTGCAAACAAAACTTTATCTCAAAAAATAAAGGGGGTTTATTCCTGACAACCTCTGGAGGATGCAGAGAAGAAGATTAACAGAAAGGATACTGTTGAAGTCAGGCAAATCTATACAAATTACTCAGAATCATCACTTACCAATCAGACATTAACCCAGAATTTCTGACAACCACCAGAAAACACAGCCCAGTAATTCCATGTTCTCATGACAGCTGCAGTTTTTAGTGGTTGCTTGCACAGAATGTCCTAAATTATTGTTATCTGCTGCAGTGGCTCCATCTTTTCCCACAGATTTGAGAGGCTTCTCAGGTAATGTTTGACTACCCCATCCCTGGAAGTGTCCAAGGCCAGGTTGGACAGGGCTTGGAGCAGCCTGGGCTAGTGGAAGGTGTCCCTGCTCATGTCAGAGAGTGGCTCTGAATGGGCTTTAAGCTACCTCCAGATGAATTGTCTCCTTCTACCCCTCCTGGAGCCCCCTCAGACCCTGGAAGGTCTCCCATACAGCCTTCTTTTCTCCAGACTGAACATTCTCAGCTCTCCCAGCCTGGCTCCAGGCAGGAGATGTTCCAGCCCCCTCAGCAGCTTTGTGGCTTCCTCTGCACTCTCTCTGACAATGCCTGTACCTGTTGGATGGCCTTGTCTTTTCCCTTTTCCTAGGAAAGGTGCTCTGTTCTGCTGATGCCACCAAGAGGTGGAAAGCTACATGGTTAAGGCCTAAGTGTCTGTCTATTTAAACCACATTTCCTGTAGTGCCAGGATTCCTCCCAGCCTTGACTCTGGAGGCTGTGTGCTCTCCAACATTGGCAACCAGCAAGGTCTCCTTAAATCCACAGCCTTGCAACCTTGGCAGAGTTCTCTTTCCAAGGACCCTATCTTATGTTTTCATAGTTGGTAGTGCAGAGGAGACTAAATGCAAAGTCGGGGAATTAATTTAGCTGTGCTGCCCTCATCTGCCTGTCCTTAATTCAGGCTGTACACTGCACTCAATTATGGGTAACTTCCAGAGATTGGACCAGAAGTGGGGCTAAAAGCTGAATCTCAGGAAGAAATGGATTGACCTGCTAAAACAGCAGAATTTATTCTGAAGGATTTATATTCAGACATAATATTCAGTCATAGAAAGCACAGAATATATATATATTTATAGCTGTATAACTATATTAATATATAGACATAGATATGTCCTAATTTCAAGCAAGGAAATTTAGTAGACACAAGTTTTAAACATGTGTTCATTAAAACACGTTTAACATGTGTCTTAATTCTTAAAGTGTATATAACAAGGGCTTAGTGTTAAATGGAAGATAAAAATCTCACCTGAATTTGAGCCCTAATTGGGATGGAAAAGTTGATTTTACCTTTAATACCTCATGACCTGGTAAAACAAATAGTCCTTTTCCTGTCCTGAAAGATGTTCAGGTGCAGAGAAATTCCAGAATATGGAGAAGATTCCAGAATAGATGCTTCCATAGTCACTTCTCTTCCTGAGCTAGGATGCTCTGAGCATATGGCTTCACCTCATACCCAAAAGAAGAGAGGTGAACCCGCCTGTCTCAACACACCTTACCTAACTGGTTTATCAGAGGACTTGGAGCCAAAGCAAATGAATATTAATTATGTCTTCCTTAATCTCTTCCTCCTTTGTGGGTGAAACCTACAAATTTCTACCATCAGCATTCATTGATTTTTATTTTGATGTGCTCTCTTTATCATTTTCTCTTTTCTTTTTTAAAAAGTGTATTTCTTTTCAGAGTTTTTAAGACAGAAAAGTGCTCCAGAACACTGCATTAAACCATTATTTATGTGCATATTGGATGCACTCCAACTTCTTTTCTTAAATATATATATTTTAGAGCAACAATAAACTAGATCTGGTGAACAAGATATATTTTTCACCAATGATTATGCCAACAACAGAGGAAAAAAATAGATGAACCTGTGAATAATTTATAAATTAGATAGGAAAAAGGCAGATTGATCTGTGAATTTATTAAATATTAATAATCCTACAAGCCTGACATGATAACATACATCAGGATAATAGTGAAGTTAAACCAAGCCATCTGTGCTGGGTGTTTAGAGAAGTGTTGAACAAAGACCACCATGTTCCTCCAGGTGAAGATTAGATACCATCAGATCTCCAAGTATCTTCTAAAATGATGAAATATCCTTGGGCTTGTGCCCTCTTTTACATCTGTTAAAGTGACTATTAAAGGAAGTTAAAAGAGGTATTAATATGCATCAGTTCTCTTATCCTGATGGTCTTAAAGCAGCTTTTACAAAGGCTCATTACTGGGTACCTGAGAGGTTGGAGTATGTAGATCCATTAGAATTTAAAGGATTTGAGAGTGGGATTATCTTCCCAAATATCAAAAATCCCACAGTGAGCAGCAAAATCTCCAAGCTGAGACCAGAGTTCCCAGTTAGAAAAGAAAAAAAAGAAAAGAAAAAAAGAAATAGAAAAGAAAAGAAAAGAAAAGAAAAGAAAAGAAAAGAAAAGAAAAGAAAAGAAAAGAAAAGAAAAGAAAAGAAAAGAAAAGAAAAGAAAAGAAAAGAAAAGAAAAGAAAAGAGAGAAATGAATACCTTCCCCCCCCCGCCCCAAACTCTGTTATTTCTGCAGTTCATGCAGACATGTTAATAGGAAGAAATTCTGTCCTTAACCCCTGGTGTCCCCAGAGCTCATTTACAGATCCTGAGATCTGAGACATGTAAGCACTGATTTCTGAGCAGTGCTCCTATGGCAACTGCTAAAGTGGCAGCTCCCTGACTTGGGTGTTCTGCTAACAGCATTTAGTGGGGTTGGCAATCCTACTGATTTCCCATATGTAATAAGGAGAGTGCATTGTTACCTGCCTACTTAAGGTTTATTAAGCAGGCGGGATATTAGAAGTCAGAACTGATTAATTCAAGGCATCAACAATCAATTTGGGTTTTTTAAATCTTCTTTTTCATTTTTGTTTCCCACAGTCTTTTCCCCAAACACATCCCTATTAGTGCTGTCATTTCTGGTGACGCTTGTTTCTACTTCCCTTTGTGAGTTTTCATCTTTATGTTAAAGAATGTATTAAACACTTATGGTTTTGTCTTTATTTGTGTCATCAGAGTCACACTGAACTCAAGGGTTTGGTGGCAGACACTGAAAGGGCTGGAGCGGATAAACCTTGTCTCTCGTTCACACCAGTAGTGCAAAATCTTCAAATTACAATATAATAATAATAAAATAGGTGCGTGCTCTATAGATTCAAATTAGGGTTTTTTACAACAGACATAAAAGGATCATTTCTTTTCTTTTCTTTGCATCTATTTTAAGGTCAAGAACAGCCAAGGAGTAGCCTGGAAATTTAGGTAAGCCCATTTCAGGGTCCTTGGGGGGAAATTTGTATCTAAGTAGAAAACACCTTTTTAACTCTCCTAATGTAAATAAAAGTATCTCCTAATGTCCTCCTTGCTCAATAAACTTCTACTGAAAATGCAGTATTCTCTTCTCTTTATTACTTATGGGAAAACAAGGGAATTTCTAACCCCTGGATATGGCATTGCCACAGCCACAGGAGCAGGATGTGCCAGCACAGCAGTTACCATAGGAGCACTCTTTAGAATCACTAATTTGTCACAGGATTGGAGTGGAATGAGCACCTGGAGTGTGACTTGATAATGATGGAACTCTGTTCCAGTAATGAGCCTGCTGCCTCAGTGGAGCTCATTTTTCTAACTTCAGCTAACTTCAAAAGAACCGACTCACTGACAATATTGAGAGCATAAATAGAAGTATCCACTTTTATTCAAGTTTTTAGTGGGTATACATATATTGCATATATAAAAAGAGATATTTGACTACTTCAAGACAGCAGTGAAATGACAGAAAGATCATGAGAAGGGTAAAAAAAGGGCAAATCTGCCCCATAGTAATTTTCTTTGCCATGTTCATAAGAGAAAAACTAAAGTAAAGGCATAATCATACTAAAGGTGATTAAGTAGAAAAACAAAGGTGCAAAACATTTTGACATGAGTGTCCAGAGCCAGTTTAGGGTGCAATGGGACACATTGGCCTGGTCATGTCACAGGTCATGAGGTGTCCTCCCCTGTGCCCATGTCTCAAACACCACGTTAAACACCCTGGGGCACAATGATAACCCCATCAACTTCTGATGTTGAAATGATTCTCAGTTTCTGCTTTCCTTCAACAGCTCCTGAAATATCTTCTTGCCTTGGACCAACTGACAGGTTGTTTGACTCCAGCTGACAGCTACTCTTGAAATCCCAGGATTTTACAGCTCGACATGCCTCTCTGTCCACCTATACAATTTATTCCTTCAAGCTGTGTAGATCCTTCTTTCCCTGCATGCTGCACTACAACAAGACATCTCTCTCCTGGTTCTTTTACATTTTCTGTTACAGTTTCTCTAGGAGAATCCTTTGTTGCCAACTGTTACAGAAATCCCATTCCTGTTCTCTTCCTAAGGGATTCCTTGCATTTATTTCAGACAACTGAATTTTTCCGTGGCAGTCGGTAAAGGGATTATGTCAGGCTACATCTCCAACAACAGGGGGTTTATTCTCCTCTGACTCAAGCAACCAAGGACTGCATCTTCTTTTTTCTAAAGATGCAATTAGAATTTCTATGGAATAAATAGTGGAGGTAATGTGGCAAAGGAATGAAGCTTGTAGCTTCCTCCTTGACAGGAGGAAAGAAATATGATTAAAATACCAGCCTCAACAAATAGTTGAAACATTTAATTACACACTGCACAAGATATCACAGTCAGGTGGGATGGTGAGATAATATCATAAAGAAACAAAAACTGAGTATTTATTATATGGCTTTTTAACCTGGGAACATCCTGAGTTGCTTTCTGGCAGAACTAAAACAAAGCTTTAGGTTTACATTTAAATCGCTGGTGATATTTGTGACATCTTCTATCATCTTCACAAGCTTCTTTCCAATTATAACTTGTAACTCTCTGTGTTCGGTGTATAAGTCTGTCCTTTACCCTATCCAACTCCCCAAGGGCATCTTTTGCTCAGATATTGTGTTTAAAATCATTAACTTCTTTAAAACATCCCAAAATCACAGGATCATTTTTTCTTCCTATTTACTCTGCCCAAGTGGAAGGAGATCATTCCTGTATCATGATGTTCTTCACCTCAGGGCTCAGGAGTTAAACCTCTGGGGTGTGGGTTTGTTTAGGTTTTTGGGGTAGAAAGGTCCTGTCTCCTCCTCATAGCAGAGTTTCCATCTCTTTTTTTGATATTTAAGTTTATTAAATGAACTGAATCTGTGGTTCTACTGAGATAAAGACACTCTCTGATGTTGTAATCGTTGTAATCATCAAGAAATCATTGTGGCCTTTAGGGGAAAGGGGACTTGTGGCTCCCTGCTCTGGACACTCTCTCCCCCTATTCTTCAGTTCTTTTTAACCATCCTCAGCAAGTCAGTAAATATTCCTGTGTACTTCTTATGGAACTCTTCCTGAATTTATAACCCCAAAGCATTCTTCCAGCCCTGGAGTAAACCTTTAAGGTCCTTAAAAGGGTCTCTTCTCTTGCAAGAAAAAAAAAAAAAAAGAAAAAACCTGCACATTTAGATTCAGAAAGAAACTGTAAAACCATATTTTTCCACAATCCTAATAAATCAAAATCACTTAATTGTAGCAGATGTCAACATCAATCATACTAATTAGAGTGCTATAGCAATAAGTGAATCAATAAAGGCCTAAGAACAGTTGGATTAACACAGTTAAAGAACTCTTTCCTCTATTCCAGTAAGACAAAAGCTGAGAAATTCACAAGATACATTTATCTGTTGAACTTTTATGCATTGAATAAAATATATGCATATATCAACCCAGTGAGAGGCCTCTAAGAGCTTTTCCTCAGGAACTATGCTGCGCCAAACAGACTTTGATATAAATGAGCTATAAAGAGATAAAGAGTGCATTTAAGTGTCTAAAGTGGAGGTTCTGAATTGTTTTCTCTCACTTGCAAATGCTATCAGCACTTGGTGATGGCACTGTGGTGAATTGCCCCTGGCTAGCCACCAGGTGCCTCTTTATCAGTCCTCCATCAACAGGACAGTGGAGTAAATAGGGTAAAAATCTCTCCTGGGTCAAGATGAGCACAGGGAGATCTCTCACCTATTAATGTCACAAGCAGAAGTCTTGACTTGGGGAAAGTAATTTTATTGCCAATTACTTGTAACAGAGCAGGAGAGTATGAAATACAGCAAAACCAAAACGCCCATCCTCCCACCCTCCCTTCTTCCCAGGCTCAGCGTCACCCCTCACTCTTCTGTCTCCTCTGCCCAAGTGGTCTCTTCTTTGTCATCCATACATTTCATCAGTGTCCTCCTACTATTTATGCTGGTGTCCTTGATGAAATTGTAAATCATTGCACTTCTAAGATATAATCAATAGATTCAGCAGCTTATGTTCCCTTGAGGTATGACTCAAATGAGATAAATCCAATACACAACTTTACCAGAGATCTGGACAGGTCATTTCCATATTGCTGTGTGACCATGTATGTATTTTTCATAAATATACACATTTTTTAAAGTTCAGAAATTAAGACACAAAATAATAATAGTTACATCTTGTCTTAGGCAGTGTCACTATGTCTGAGTTCCCCAGCAGACTCACACTGGCTACTCAACACTTTCATCATCTTGAAGATACAAATGGGATTTTGGTTTCTCTTTCTCTTGGGTTTTTATTTCAGTTCAGCCCATGAGTATTAAAGAATTTTTTTAAGATTACTTTTACAGTTTTTTTCCCTTTAAAGATTTTCCCTCAGCTTTAATGAACAGTGCTTCATACTGCTTCCTTTCACCAGGAAAGAAGGATGAAGTACCACATTGGCCCTGTCTCCTGCTCTGCTTTGCCCTTCTTGTTCTGCTATGCCTTAATTACCCCAAATATAAACAGCAAATAATGTCCATACACATATTTGCTCCTGGAGACTATTTCTACTGAAATTTCGGCTGTGAAACTCAGCAATCCCTAAACACTCTGCCTTTTAAGAACAGTGTAGTGTAACAGCTTCAGAATTCCCCTGCAGTTAAGGGAAAGCCATAACTGAAATGAAGCCTCGTACATAACAGGAAATACTAAAACAGCTCACAATTACTGTAATTTTACATTTAACTCACTCTCTGCTTATAGAAAAAAAAATCAAGCAGTAGCTCCTTGAGCTGTATACCTTTGTACAACTTCCCTTAGAAAATGTACAAACAGCCTTGTTATGTGAGACATAAAACACTTCCCAAAATGTCATCTCAACTTCATTACTGGGAGAATGAAAAAGCTCTCTAATGTGATTGCTCTTTCTTCATAACAAAGGCAAAAATCACCTGTTCCTTGGAGTCTGAAATGAGTTGTGATTGGAGGTGGATGAAGTACTGCTGATGAATATTCACTTGCGCTGGGTCTGTGTGTGTAAGGCTGTGTTAAAATGTGTAAATTTAATCTGCACTGATCATTTCTATTCATCAGATGAAGAAAATCATAGAGTTATAAAACCCCATGATGGTTTGGGTTGAAAGGGGCCTTAAAGCCCATCCAGTGCCAGGACCTTAAAGCCCGTCCTTCTACTATCCCAGGTTGCTCCAAGCCCTGTCCAGCCTGGCCTTGGACACTTCCAGGGATCCAGGGGCAGCCACAGCTTCTCTGGGTGCCCTGTGTCAGGGCCTCCCACCCTCACAGGGAACAATTCCTTACTAATATCCAATCTATCCCTACTGTCTTTCAGTCCCAAGCTATTGCCCATTGTCCTGTCCCTCCAGGTCCCTGTAAAAATTCCATCTCCAGTTTTTTTGTAGACTCCCTTCCATTCCACACTTAGTCATCTGAAGTCAATGTCAAACTTCCACAAAGCCATAGCTCACCCTTTGTGACCATTTGAATAAAAAAACCTTTTGTCACTGATAGCAATATTGGCTTTTACTAGTTTTGCTTGAGTCAATTGAACTGTGTCACAGATGGATCATTCATCAACTATAACTTGAGTTTCTTTCCATTTCCAGAAGGATTAGATCAGACTCACTGGGTTTGTCTTGTGTTCACCTGCCATGGATACACACTGGGCCACTTTAGAAATACTGAATTTGAGAGCAAGTCCAGATGGACCTTCCTGATTGCTGCCCATGTGTCTGTGAGATGTCACATTCATAGGTCCTAGAGAGAATATAGGGGTGGCAAAGTCCCACATAAATCTGGGGAAAACAGCTCTGGTATAAAAATTATGCTGAAAACTGAAAGTCCTCAGTTTCTGTGAGCTCGCTGACCTCACTGGGGCCTTTCAGTGCCTGAAGGGAACGGATGTAAAGGAGGTGAAAGGAAGTTTTTGCAGAAGAGAACAAGGGAGACACTTAAACTAAAAGAGGGGGCATTTCAATTAGATGGCAGGAGAAAATTGTTCCCTGCGAGGGTGGTGAGGTGCTGGCACAGGATGCCCAGAGAAGCTGTGGCCACCCCTGGATCTCTGGAAGTGTCCAATCCCAGGCTGGATATGATTTGGAGCAGCCTGGGATAGTGGAAGGTGTCCCTGCCCATGGCAGAAGGTGGCACTGGGTAGGCTTTAAGGTCCCTTCCAACCCAAACCATTCCATGATTCTATAAACACCATTAAGTGTCTTATTTATCTTTCATCACTGCTTTGTTCACTTTGGTCCAATCCTCTTTTTGATGCTGTGCTGGGCATGAAACAAGATCTGTTTTTCAGAGGAAATATTTAATGACTACTAAGCACCTAGATCAGGGCTTCAGTTGCATGAATATGCTTGATTTTAAGGAGGTTCATTCCTTTTTCTGATGTTTACCTTGGCATGAGCAGATAAACCCACATTTATCAGGATATGAAAATACAAGAAAAGCAAACACATTGAATACTTTAGAAGATTTAGAAGGAGATGTATGAATTGCCAGCAATTCCAAAGCTTTTCAGGCAAAACACAAAATCTTTGAAAGTCTTTGCTTGGTTGGATTTTGCATGTTTTTTGTGTAATGCTCAGATGCTCAAAAACCACTTTCACAATATGGGACCTTCTAATTTAAAGCAGAAGCAATCCATCTGTGTCAATCAAAAATCCAGGGAAGTACAAACCCCACTCACGGAGTCTGATTCTAGATTCATCTATCACTTCCAGCTGACTTCTCTTATTGGTGACATAGTTTATAATAAGCTGAAAATAATAAGTATAAAGCAGATTCAGATGAAAATGCAGGCTAGGACAGAACTCTGGATCCCTGTATCAAATGTAATTAGGGCTGCAGTGTGCTAACTATGGAAATTAAACTGGTAATAAAATAGGAATGTTATTTTCCATGACACAATGAGCAGCCTGCATACTTTAATAACCACTAACTTAATGAGTTTGGAAGCAATGAAATCCTTTACTAGTATTAGGAATATAGCAGAATTATATTTACCTCAGGTGTATTTCTCCTCCAATGTTAATTAGAAAAATAAAAGGAAAACTATAGGGAAAAAAAACTCAGGTTAATTTATCTATCCCAGAAACAAAAGTCATGGCATGTTTATTCTAGAGAAAATGATAAAAAATCTTATTAAACAAACGAGACAAACACTGTGCATTAAAATTTTGTGGTGTTTGTATTCTGCATGAAAGCAAAAGATTAATGAGATGTAATGTAATTAGTGAGATGTGGTATAACCACGCAGGGCAGGTTCTCTATACAACACAGCCTGGCCAAGATTCAGCAGTATTTTTACACTAAAAATCAATGCATCTCTACACCCATTTCTCTTCATCAGGGTGCTGTATCCTATTTAAAACCAGTTTTTTGAAAGATGCCACTCTTTTTAGTTTGCTTCTTCCATGAAATTGGAAAACACACAGCTCTCACAGCTCCATCCTGCAAGTTAGAGACATGGGGGAGGATCTGCCAGAGCCAAGTCTTTTGTACTCTTAAAATATTGTTAAAATTCCCTTTTCTTACCTAAAAAAAAGGAGAAATGTGGCTAATTCTCAACCCATGGTAATAAGGAATAGAGGTAACCTAGATATTTAAGTACTGCAAGAGAAAAAGCTTTTTTTTTTAATTTTGGTGATGGCAGTGCCCTGCCTTTGTCAGTGTCCAAATTTTGACCTGCTTTTTGTCAGTATAATACTCCACATCAGGGGAAGTTTTAACCCCAAATATCTCTGTTTTCCAATTTCATTTTTTATAAACAAATAAGACTTTTTACAATAATTAGCAATGTTGAGGTTAGATGTTCAAAATGTTTAGGAGTAAACAAGTTGCCATACAAATACAATCGAGTCATATATTCCCCTTTTCCCAGATTGATAACTAATGATTTTTCAGAGAACTCTCACTTTTTCTGTTCAATTTGTTCAGAATAAGGTTAGTGCACAGTGATGTTATAGCATGCTTTGACTTGCTTGACTTCTCTGATCCTGTTGAGCCCGGTAGTTGTACAAAAATGAGTTACATTCCCGCTTTATCCTAAAATGAAGTATAAAAGCTCTCCTTCTCAGGGAGAGAAAAATTAGATTCTAAAACTGACCCTTCTTCAACAAAACTCATACAGACAGAGGGGTATCAACCATGCCATCTGCATTTGGATTGTGTTTTCTCCTTCTTTCCATAATAAGGATATGTGAAACATATTAACCTTGAAGTTTGACCCATTTTTCTCTCATACTTGCACACCTCCAGATAGGACACAGGTATTTGACCTCCTCTGGCTCAGGAGCTCCATTATTTCACACGTAGCCTGTGACAACCAGAGTTTTCTATGAGATGGAGTGTGCTTTGACTCTTGTTACAGGAATCAGTTTTCAGGCTAAAATATTTCTCCAGAGAACTGTCATGATACAATCTTGGCAGCTCATTTATTATCCGGTGACTCCTCTTTCCAAGAGCATCTATGAATGTATTCATAGGCAATATTTCACCCTGAA
The DNA here is from genome assembly GCA_013399455.1 of Anthoscopus minutus. Classification (NCBI taxonomy): domain Eukaryota; kingdom Metazoa; phylum Chordata; class Aves; order Passeriformes; family Paridae; genus Anthoscopus; species Anthoscopus minutus. The sequence continues at coordinate 74,025 of VWYI01013695.1, read as the reverse complement.
ACTACTTGAAAAGGATGCAAACAGAGAGCCCTGTTTTCACGCTGAAAAATATGCAGCTAGAAGAGGCTCCCTCCTTTGTTCAGCACTTCCAGCAGTTGTACTCCCTGTTCTGCAACGAGACTCTTATCCATGCTCTTGTCACTGAGTGCATCAGAGAAAAATAACTTTATTCATTAATCTTGCTTTCATTTGCACTGATCCCAATGTGGTTGCACTGGACTAAGCAATCACCATAAATTAGCTCTTGTATCATATATTGCAAAGAATGAAGACTTTTTCAGCAGGGAAGAGAGATATTGATGTTTTTAATTTTGCAGAAAGAAAATGCACGTAGAAGTCTGTTCTTTGGTCATTCTCTAAAGTGTGTGGCTGAGAGAAATTGTTTTTTCCAGGTGCTTTTTCTCATTTGTCCCTCTTTCAGAAGTCCTATTGTATGAACTGCACAGGGCTTGCTTACTCAAGGGTCATACACTGTGAGTACAAGTGAATGAATTCTGAGTAATAAAAAATGAGAGCCCCTCTGGACTTCATTTAAAGTTTGCTGCTCAAGAGGCTGGAAACTCGCTGTGTTTTTGCTCCTTCCTCAAGTATTCCCAATAGCTCCAATCTCCATAGATCACTTGGGAGCCTGAAATGATATGTCTGTTGCCTACCAGCCTTGGAGCTGAGAGGAGGGAAATTGAGGTCTTGACCTGGACGTCCAAGTCTGTATGGAAAGGGCTACTCACCAAATGCCATCTATATTAGGATCTCTCCTGCTTATTTCAGCTTGTTGGGAAATTACATGTTCAGTAAGTCTTGTCCTTGAAGTGTCTCCAAGACTTGCAGAACCTCAATGTTAACCTTTCACCAGCCTGAAAATCAACCGTTTATTTCTGCTCTTTGTTTTCCACCTCTTTCAGCTGGTTTCTATTCCAGGCAGACCTTCACCTCCCACCTTAACGCTACTTCGTTCCCACAATCTCCTTCTGGGTAGGACTTTGCTGCAGACTTTTTGAATGTCCAGACAAATCGTGCCAACTTTTCCCTTCATCCTGTTCTTCCCAGACATTCCAGGGATTGTAGCGGATTAGTAGCGAGATGGGATGTGCGGTGTTTATTTCTCAGTCTGCACAGCCAAACCATCAGCAGTCATTCAGGGGTTCAAACTGGGAAAATGTAGAATCATAGAATCATTAAGATTAAGGAAAAAATATCCAAAAATACCAAGTTCAACCTTTGACAAATTTTTCTGAACCCAGTAAATTGTTTCATAAAGTGTCACATCTGTTTGTTTTTTGAACACCTCCAGGGATGAGGACTTTACCATTGTCCTGGGAAGCCTGTTCCAGTGCTCAACGACTCCTTCAATGAAAAAATTTTTCCTGATATCCAACCAGAACCTCCCCTGGTGCAACTTGAGGACGTTTCCTCAGGAGGAAACAGAGCTTAGCCTGAAAGTGTAATTTGGTACTTGATGAATGACCTTTCCTCCTGGTGAAATAAAACCTGGTGGTTTGGATCAAAGAGATTTTTTTCTCTTAAAAAATAAGAAGCTGGGATGATTTTTGTGAATCCAGTTACACCAGAAGGTTTCTTCTGCTTGATTATAACATCAAGCCCAGTGAAGACAAAAGACATTAACAGAAAACATGAGGAGTTCTCTTGGAGTGAAAGTGGAATGCATTAATGGATAAGGAATAGGAAAATTAGGTTAGATTTGTTAAAAAAAATGTTTTAACTTCTGTAAGTTTTCCAGTAAAGAATAAAAGAATAATTGCAAATATTCAGCACCAAACCAGTGCTGCAGAGGAAAAGAAAAAACCCCAAAACAAATGAAATAACAACCATCAAAAAAAAACCCAACCCAAGCATCAGCAACAACAACAAAAAACAGAATAGAAAAGACAAAAAGAGAAAGGCTGAGAAAAAATCACTTTCTGGTTTCTCCATTGGGATAAACTATTGACTATGTTCTCAAAATGGTTTCGTTTGGAGGCAAAGGATTCTTATTTTCACTGGGGACGCAGCTAAAACAAGTAGATGGGGAGAAAGCTCTCAGTTGTGGACATTCAGTCCACATGTTCTTGATCCAACATGCAACTTTGCCAGGACAGAAGTAGTTCAGTGTTATTTAGCCTCTAACCCAGACAATCTTTGCCTTGATGACTGGTTCTCTTTCAGCTCCTCCCGAGGGACACCTCTGAGCTGGAATAGATGGAGCTGTGCCAGAGAGGGTCAGGCTGGAGATCAGGGAAAGGTTCTTCCCTAGAGATGCTGGGCACTGACCAGGCTTCCCAGGGAATGAGCATGACCCCAAAGCTGCCAGAGCTCCTGGGGCATTTGGACAATGCTCTCAGTGATGCACAAGGTGGGACTGTTGGGGTGTCTGAGCAGGGACAGTGTTTGGACTGGATGATCCTTGGGGTCCCATCCCACTCTGGATATTCTGTGATTCCAAGATGCAGATTTCAGCTGGTGGAAACATAAAACCCACTCCTCTGCTGGGTTACCAATTTCGGCACAATGAGCAGGGAACAGAAACTCTGCCAGCAGGATATGCAGGGCTTCAAAATAAACCCATTATTTATTCTCTGACACATTCACTTCCCAGGTCCTGGTGTTGTCATCCTCCAGCAATATCCTGGACAGCCTCAAGGACCTCAACTGAGCATCCAGCAGCTCCTGGTCCCCCCTGTTTTTTCCCCAATAACCACTTAATCCCTCTTCATGTAGGTGATTTCCCTCTTGAATCCTTCAGCTCCCACCATTCCTCACCTCACTCTGTGACCTCTCCCTGCAATTTCACCTCTCTCCTCTTCCTGCAGGTTTCATAGCTCGGGATCTCAGCTCAGCAATTTTCTCAGCAGCCCGAGCCAAGGTTAAGCACAGAGCAGGGCTCTGTGTCCTTGTCTTTGTGTCCCTCCTACAGGGAGGAAGTTTTGTCAGAATTCACCCAGTGAGTCACAGTTTTACTTCAGCAAGAGGCAGAGTAAGAAACACCATGGGGAAAGGTGGACAGGAGCCATGTTGTTGGAGATGTCAGAATATAAATCAAAATTATTTAACCTAAATAGCCCAAGGAAATATACTTTAAAGGCAAGTGACTGAGAAAGCCAAATGAGATGCTAAATGCATGCAAATGTTTACTTGAACATTAACTAGAAAAATCCTCCCCAGATGACATTTTAAAAAAGCAACTTAGTCCTAAAATATCATTACCAAGGTCTAAGTTTTTTGCTCATTTATGACCATGCTGATTCTGAAGGTCCTTAGTAAAAAAATTAAAAATTTAATATTATACTGGCAGCAGCTAAGAGAATGAGAGGACACAGTACTAAGCTGTGCCAAGGGAAATTTAGGTTGGACATTAAGAAAAAGTCTTTCACGGAAAGAGTGATAAAATACTGGAATGGTCTGCCTGGGGAAGTGGTGGAGTCACCATCTGTGGATGTCTTTAAAAAAGACAGGATATGGCACTCAGTGCCATGGTCTAGTTGAGGTATTAGGGTATGGGTTGGGCTTGGTGTTCTTGAAGGTCTCTTCTAACCCAGTGATTCTGTGAATTGTGTGAATTCCATTATTCTGAATAAATAAAGATAGATCACTGACATGAGCCTTTTTAGAAGGGTTGACATGCCAGTCTAGAAATTTTGGAACTGAGAAACGAGTCCTGATATTTGGACAACAAGGTCAGAGCTTTCTCATTTCTTCAGGGAAGTTAAATCTTTGCTGTGTTTTTGGAGACAAATATTATCCCTTAAAGCCAGTAAGTTCTAATGACAGTAAACAAAACACTATTTCAGTTTCATGACTTTTTTTTAAACCTTTCTTTAGAGTTCTTTAGAGTTTGGTTTTAATTGATAAAGCACATTTGCATTTGGCTTAGTTTTCACTGTATTTTGTATTTGTTTTCACTGCTCAACAGGGAATTATGGAAATTTTGCAGCAGAAAAAGATCCAAACTCCTAAAGATGCCCTGTAACCAAGCTGAGGACACAAGATTACGAGATAAATGACAATTTAACAGTAGCCTGCAAAAGAATAATGAGTATTTATTTTCTCTGCACAGATTAATCTGACTGAGATGGTTGGAATGACTGATGTGCATTGGGCTGTACCCCAGGTTAAAAGAACCAGGCAGCAAGGAAATTCTTTGCCTCAAGAAGGAGCAGAATTCATAAGGATGACTGTTAAGGGTGGCAGAATTTGTCTGTCCTGATTTCCAACCTCATGCATGCATATGAATTCCTTATTTGCAGAGATGGAGCACTCCCGAGCTTGCAGGAACTGATCCTTGAATATCAACCGTCTTTCTTGGGCCATTCCTCCTTTGAGGGCCTTATCCCATTTTTGTACATGTCAAAGTCTGGTCTTCTGAAACCCAGCTTTCTAATCCTTCTTTGCTCTTTTATTCCTCTCCTCAAGATCCTGAACTCCTTCTAGAACTCCAGACAGGGTGTTTGAAACCAGGAGAGAGAATAAAGAACAAGCACAATGTATTCACCTTGGAAAAAACCCTCCGTAATTTTTTTTTCATAAATTATTTGAAAGGTCATTTGCCAGTAGCAATTATGGGGGTTTAACCTGTTGACCAATGGATATGGTTGGGAAAATCTTTTTCCACATAGGTTAATTTTCATTTCCTTTTCCCCCTGATCACTGAACCTCTGCCTTGTTATCAAGAGGTACTTTAGTCATTAAATCATAAAGGTTGGAAAAGCCCTCTAAAATCATCAATGCAAATAATTCCCAGCAATGCCAAGTCCACCACTATCCCATGCACCCAAGTGTCACATGTTTTTTTAACACTTCCTGGGACAGTGCTTCCATCTCTTGAGCCCCAGTGCCATGCCGACTCATCCTTTCTTCTTGTTGGTGTTGGATTTTTGAGCTGTATTTAGAGAGGGAGTGGAGTGACTCCAACTCTTATCTGTTTTATCTGTTCCCATGAAGCACACTCACAGTTGTAAATCTTTAGTGAGCTTCCTCAGCTCCATACCAAATCCTCTGTGGAAAAACATCTCCCTTTCCTGCCTATTCCATTTGTTTGAGGAGAAGAGGGAGCAGAAAACTAAAGCCAGTGTAATTGTTGCCTTAAATAAATTTGCAAGGTGGACATGGAAGCTGCTTATTTTTCAATCAGAGATTTGAAGCCATCATTGCACTTCCCTTGCTAGGGAGGGAAGAAAGCAATTGTTGGTGCTCTGAAATTCCACCTGAATTCACCCTGGCTTCGTTTTTATGGCCCTCTGAAAAATGACTCAGACAGAGCAGAAAGAGAGGGAGTTACTTTTATGGTTTTCGATATATCCAAAGTGACACGGATGGTGTGTGGCAGGACTGTGATTAGAATGAAGAGTTTGGGAGACAGGGTCATCATAAAGTATTTATAACAGCAAGTTGTATATTTTCCCTGTCAAGGAACAATGGATGGGGAAGCAGTAAAGCTGAATTAAGTTAAAAATATGAAATGCCAGTTGGTGTCGAGAGTCCTTGATGCTGCTTGAATAAACAAAAGGAAGGACAAAAGTGTTTGAGAAGAAAATATCATAGTCCCATTGACTGGTGAATTTATTCTATATTAAAAATTGCACATTTTGATCTCTATTTTTCTGGTGGTTCAGATAATCACCCTCTGAACCTTAGTTCCTACAGGCTAAAAATGTAATTTACTGAAAAAAACCAGATGTAGAGAGGGAGAAAAGTGAACACAAACTTTAAATGCTCCATGAAATATTTTTGTGCATAAAAAATTAGGAAGAGTAAATGAAAAATCATGATGGAAACAACTTAAACATTGGAGCAAATAGCCCTGCAAGATCTTAAAATATTTTACTATTTCAAGGCTAGGCAGCTACACAGTAATTAAAACTAAATATAGTGTATTAAATAATAATCCTGCAGTGCATTTCAGTACTCTTTAGCTTGTAATTACTAGAACTGCTGTAGTATCTCAAATAATTGGGATAATGGCCTTAGTTACTCCTTACCCATTTTTAGAGCTGCTCCTATGAGACACAGAGACTTTTTTTTTTTTTACATGCGCTGTCCACTTTCTTTGGACTATTTCTTTCAGAAAAATATTTTTATTTTTTACGAAAGCATATTTTTTAAAACACAAGTATAACCAAACTTCTTTTGCTGAAGGGAGTAAAGTTCCTTTTCCTGTCAGAGTTTCCCTCACTCTCTAACTCTCCCTGAAATTGCAGAGGATATGGGACATTAATAGCTTAAAAACATGGTATGATATGGATCTGGGAGAACACAGAGATTATTAATTTAATTACCTTGAAATATCTATTTTAACAGCTCCATTTTCATGGAAAATGTGTCTTGCTCTTTTCTTGCTAATGTTTGGAATAAAAGCCTTAAAGTCTGTACATCAACTGACATCTTAAACTTCCCAGAACAATTCTAGATATAAATATTGGAATCATACGATGCTGAAATAATTCAGTTATCTCAGGATTTTCCCAAATTATTTTTTAATTGAATATTTTGATAATCAAGAATGACATGCTCATGTTGATCATGCCTCACTGTATGATTTTGCATATTATTGAATATACAATATTTTCCAAATATATTTTTAGTAATTCATATTCAGGAAATATTGAGTAGGTTGAAGATATTTGCAGGCTCACAAAAGAAGAGACTCATTCTGCTGAAAAATTTTGAAGGAGAAATGAGGTGAAAGTGTTTGGTGATTTCTTATGAATATTAAGATGTCTTTCAAAATATGTAAATCAGCAACCATAATCCAGAAATATGGTATATCATAAACACACAGCCAGATATTATTGTACTGACACCCCAGGTGTCACATTTTACAGGCTAAAAATGCCAATTTTGATTAAAAGTCTTATCTAATACAGTTCAGGGGAAACACAGAGGATGGAAACTCCTTCTAACCTTTGAGAACTGTGTTAGAGGGAGTTAGGAATGAGTGGCACTGCTTCCTCCAGAGCAGTTACTGGAGGATCTGGAATTACACTGTGAATATACTCCGGATTTAATTGGTATTATTTGATTATACTACCAGGTGTTAGATAATCTGCTTAGCTGGGAAATGTGTGTGCTTCAGACAAACCGAGTATTTTAACAGCTGTAAATTTATTAATAAGGGCAAAACTACAGTGAAATTAATTACATCCTGAATTTGTCAGGGATCTCTGTTCATATTCCCTAAAATGCATTGTCTTCTGACTTAATTTCCTTGGAAAAAATGGAGTCATTGCAGAGACAAACTGTTATGGCCAAGCAGAGAAAATGCTGAAAGAGATTACACAAGAGAAACGTTTTATTCTTTATATTATCACCATGCAAGTAATTACATCCTTAATTTTTTTTCCTGTCCTTTTTTCCTTAGATCCATCCACTCTTCTCTTGCCTATTTAGATTCTTTGAAGCTGAGAGTACCTCTTTGAACTGTGAAATTCACTCAAGACCCACCACTTGCTACAGAATTTTGCTTTGGTTTAACAACCAAAACTGAGAAATTGTGTCCCCTAGAATGTTCAAAATCCTGTTTCATCAAATTTCCTTTACCAGAAGTTCTTTCTCAGGAGTGCCTTGCCAAAAATAGATATAAAATATATATATTTCCTGTACTTTGACTTCCATTGGTTTCCCTACCAGTGCTGCTCCTGGAGCTCGTTGCCTTCCCCTTGCAGTCCCAAGAGTGTGCCTTCTCTTCCTTTTGGGAGCACAGATCCAAGCTTCTCCAGCATCCACAGGGCCAGATCTTCCAGCTGCCTATCAGTGTCCATGGAAAAGGCAGGATTCCTGTACTATCAGGCAGGAGCTGCTTCACGTATTTGGTGCAGGCTCCTGCTGCTTCACACACTTTGTTCTGTAAAATATCCTGAAACATTTTTAGTGCTTCCTCTGAACTCTGTCTTTGGCAGCCCTGAGGAGTTTGGCACAAGCCCTTTTCATACCCTTTAAAACTATTTACAGGGATAACTTGCAGTGTTCTGGGTGATGAAACCATTTTCCTGGAAGCCTCTTGTGTTGCAACTGGAGTTTTTCTGTTTATTGCTGGAGGTGTGGGGTTACAGGCATTGAGCAGTTTTATGGGTAAGAGGTTATTTCATTCACCAATCACAGCAGCAGTACCTGAGCCAGGAAGAATTTCCCATGGAAGCCAAAGATCTTATTTTGGAGCTCACAGAATCCTTAAGGTTGGAAAAGACCTCCAAGGCCAACCTGTGCCCAATCCCCACCTTGTCACCAACCCAGAGCACCGAGTGCCATGTCCAGACCTTCCCTGGAGACCTCCAGGGATGGGGACTCCAACACCTCCCTGGGAAGCCCCTTCCAAGGCCTGACCACCCTTTCCAGGAAGAAATTCCTCCTGATGTCCAACCTGACCCTCCCCTGGCACAGCTTGAGACCATTCCCTCTGCTCCTGTTCCTGTTCCCTGGGAGGGGAGCCCGACCTCCCTGGCGGCCCTCTCCTGTCAGGGAGCTGTGCAGAGCCAGACAGGTCCCCCTGAGCCTCCTTTTCTCCAGGCTGAACCCCTTTCCCTGCTCTTTCAGCTGCTCCTGGTGCTCCAGTCCCTTCCCCAGCCCAGTTCCCTTCCCTGGATTAACTCCAGCACAGCAAATGTTAAACCTCATGACTTGTTTGTTTGGTGCTCAGTCAGACATCCTTAAATTAATAATATAAAATAAATTCAGGCTACATTGAGATTAAACTCGAGATCAGTGCTAATATGATTTGAATTTGCATATTTTGTTTGCTTTATTTATTCAGCACTACAATGCAATCCTAATGGAATTTGCCCTTCAGAAGGGCAAATGCAGAAAACACTTAATGATAGTGCAGAATTAGGATTCAAAGATGTTTCATTCTTTCTTGTTTATTACTACTTAGCTTTTAATAAGATATAATTGTATGGTTATTAGTACAGAAACTATTCACTGTCACTTATAGTAACAATTTTCATTGCTTGTAACTGGCAGCACATTGTGCAGTAAGAAAATAACATATTGATAGTGTTTTACCTCTGACTAATATTTTGTAATTAAAGAGATTACTTTCTTAAAACTAATTGAAAGAAAAGAATTCAGGGATATTCTGGAAAAGAAATATGCATTTGTATTTAAATTAAGTTAAATTTCATTACAAATTTGAAAAGAGAATATATAGCTAAAATACCTATAAATCACAAGCTCATGATATATTAAAAAATACTCTTCTATTCAACCAAGAGGTGCAAATGTATTTTATATATAAAGTATAAGAATCATCATTATAAATTTTCTGTAATTTGAAATAATTCCATTTGCTCTGTAATGAGCTTAGTTTAATCATATTAATGAATTAGTGGAACCAACACGCCTTCTCTAAACAGCAAAATGCTGAGTAAACAGCCAACAAGAGTAGTTACTTTCAGTAATAGCTTCCAGAAGAGCTTTATCTTATGCAAAAAATATTTTTGGCTAAACCTGGCCTGCAGGTCCACAAGAGCTTCCATATAAGATGAAGAATAAGGAATCTCTGACCCCAAAGTACGTGACAGGTACAATCTGCAGGCAGAATTTGATCAGTGTGCGTGAGAGTGTAGGAAAAAAAAAGTAGCATTAGTAAATATTAACATTAATAAAAATTCTTAAATATCAATAAATATTAGCAAGTTTAATAAAATTAATAAGATGTGTAACATGAACACCTCGATATACTGTATTGGCTCATAGTCTGAGCACTGCAGATAATTTGTGTTGGAACAATCTATCATGGATTTTCCCTCATTGAAATGTCATGTTGGGGTTTTTTTCCCTGTAACTCTTCTCTACTTTAAGCAAAAAAGTGCCAAGAAATTGTATTTTTTGGAGGTCAAGAGCAAGAGCAAAGCAAGAGAAAACCTAATTTTTATTTCTTGTTTAACTTAAGTATATCACTGATTTTATGTACTTGAAAATAGTTCTATAATTTCCCCTCTCTTCACAGAATCCCAGGAAGGTTTGAGTTGGAAAGTACCTTAAAGATCATCAGTTCCAACCTCCCTATTTGGAAATGTATTTTTAGCTTCTACTAAACTTGGTCAAAGAATGACTTATATGATTTTATTTTTTCATGCAACTTTGTCTTTTATATCTGCTTTTCTTGTTCTGTTTTACTTTGGGGGTAAGAGACATGCCTAGTTTTTTTAAAGAATATTAATGAATTGTGAGTATTTGAAGAAATGATGCTAACAAATAACATTTTATTTGTCTATCAAATAAATTGTTTTTTAAATAATTTGTCTGACAGATAAATAAAAATTAAACAAAAAAATTAAATATTTTGCCCTTTCTCTGTACAAAAACCCTGTCCAAGAAAATGAAAGTCCTTGTTAGTAAAGTGCAGAAACTTGCGTCCTTTAGAATAGGGTTTAGTGGGAATTGTGGGATTTGGTCAAATGTCAGACTTCATGATCTTGGAGGTCTTTCCCAGCCTTAATGATTCTGTGATTTAATTATTCACATTCCAGGTGGTGATAGGGTACAGCTTGTGGCATGACATGTTAATGACTCTAAACCTTCTTTGATAGAAAAAAAGCAAATTAAAACATGGAACCGCCACCTTTTGCAGGATATTTTAAAAGAGAAAAGACATGGAAATATTGTGTAAGGTAATTGATTTTTTTCTTAATCTGTTTCTTTTACTGAGTACATTTGAGACAGGAAACTCAGCTCTAAATGTCCCAATATCCTACAGGTTCCTGTAGTCAATTTTTCAGCCAAACTTTCTTTTGCTTTGTATACAGATAATTGTTCTTTATAATTTTTTTCCCCAGTGGATAAAACTTCAGAGAAAAGCATTTAAAATGGTTATAGGAACTGCCATCCCTGAAAATAAGATTGCCTTCACCTCTGGAGTGGCATCTCTGACCTAGGGCTGTAGTTTGAGCTGTTTTGTTTGGAGATTATCCCTGATAAAAGGTGAGGGCAGGAAGAAAATTCAGCTCCTACTGGAAATATTTATTTGTTGCTGCATTCTGATACATGACTTGGTTTCCAAGAGCTTTTATTACAGCACTTCATTTGCATTAATTACATACTCAAATTAGAAAGTATATTTGGGCTTGTAGCAATTTGTAGAGGAAATGATGTGGTTTAATTATTGTTTGCAGCTTATTGTGTACTTTTTCTTTGAAGATGAATTGACTTGGAAAAAGGAGGGAAGGATCCCCTTTTCAGTCTTCCATGAGCTGCTTGAAGTCAGGGGGAAACCCTGGAGGTAGTCGGGGAGCTTCTCCTTTCTTGCTCTTCACCAAAACTGGCAGAACTGGGCAATTGGAATGAGATTCTTCACCAGGCACATGGGAAGGCAGGGGACAGCACCTGGAAACTCCAAAGTGAAATGTAACACAGCACAGAAGACCTGGGAAAAATGGGGCCTGGCGATGTGCCTGGGAATCATATCCTCCTTGCACAGATGCATCAATCAAATGGGAGACAATGATAAACCTGATTTTTCACTCTTTTTTCATCAAAACCTCTGCATTTTCTCTGGTTTATAGTCATAATTATTCTTCTTTTTGTTGTGCTACAATATGATTTTTTTAAATTTTAGATTTTTCTAAGTCTTGGAGGGAATTAAAGGAAGCTACAGGCACCTTGATAGTCTTGCAGAAATGAGGGTCCTGTATTTACTAAATACCATGGTTGTATGGGGAAAGAAACAAAAGAAAAAAAAATTCTAATTTACTTGTCTTGTTATAAATGTTGACAGAATCATGAGATATCCTGACTTGGAAGGGACCCACAGGGATCATGAGTCCAACCCCTGTCCCTGCACAGACTCCCCAACAATCCCACTCTGCATCCCTGGGAACATTGCCCAAACACTCCTGGAGCTCTGGCAGCCTCAGGGCTGTGCCCATTCCCTGGGGAGCCTGGTCAGTGCCCAGCACCCTCTGGGGAACAACCTTTCCCTGATCTCCAGCCTGACCCTGTCCTGGAACAGCTCCAGCCATTCCCTGGGTCCTGTCCCTGGTCACAGTTTTTGTAACCCCAGGAATTCGCTGTCCAAGGGACAGAGGGGAGAGCCAGCTCCAGGGTCACTTCACTGGGCCAAGTTTCCTACAACATTCCTCTTGCCAGAGCCTGCATCGATATCAGCTGGGATTCTCCCAGTCCCTACAGAAACATACCATAATAGCAAGCAAGGCAATCACCCTTTGTGTAATTCAACAACCAGTCAAGCTCTTTCACAAGTGCATCCTTAATAAATACTTTTATTGTGAAAGGTCCACTTCCCATATTCCCACTGCCAAGCCAGAGGGAATGAGTCACCTTATCCTCAAAGGCACCACTGGGCAGCATAAAAACTCCTATTGGATCCAGGATATTTGGGTATTGATATTGCTTACAGCAGGCACCACTCAGGAAAATCATTCCACTAATGACCTTCCTGTAAAAAAAAAAATTTAAAAAGTTAATTGGTTTTGGTTTTTCTGAGAATAAATACTAATAAACCTCAATTAGGGATTCCTCTTGACCCACTTCTTTGCCATTAATTTAGTCTGCATGTGTGTGGGTTTTTTTAATAGTATTTATCACCTAAGCTCTATTACCAGCTTCATGGCAAAAGTCATTATATTCCTGTTTCTTGGTAAGTTAGTTTTCCTTTTGCACCAACACTCACATTTTGATTTTTAATTGTATAATCAAGTGCATAAGTACCTCAACAGCCCAACTTCTGCACTGAGGGAATAGCTGGAGCTGTGCCAGGGCAGGGTCAGGCTGGAGATCAGGGAAAGGTTCTTCCCCAGAGGGTGCTGGGCACTGACCAGGCTCCCCAGGGAATGGGCACAGCCCTGAGGCTGCCAGAGCTCCAGGAGCATTTGGACACTGCTCCTAGGGATGCACAGGGTGGGATGGTTGGGGTGTCTGGGCAGGGACAGGGGTTGGACTGGAAGATCCTTGGGGATCCCTTCCCATTCAGGATATTCTATGATTCCATAATTCTACACTCATGCTAGTGAGTCACCACCTGCTACTTCCCCAAAATAGTTTTACTTATTCCTTGGATTCACCAGAAATTCTGTTTAGAGGATATTAATTAGAAATGTGAGACTGTCCCCAGAATTAACTTGTGCTTTTTGGCATTATTGGTTTCCTCTTATAAATTTCTTCAGTCAGATAATTAATTCTTTTCTCTGAAATAAAGAATATGTTGCCAAAGATACTTAACTATGATATTAGAACAGATCTCTTTCTGGTTTTTGTTTTCAATTTTTATTTTTTAATTTTCTTACATTATTGTGCTGAATGTGGATCAGGACTTGATGAGATAACACATAAACATCGCACTAAAAATCTGCTGAGACTGCACCGAAAAATTTAAGGTAACATGCCTAAAAAATTCTGAGGTAATGATGTTTTCTTTTTATTCAGCAGATATCAAAGCAAAGTTCTATAATCAGCACAGTAAATACTGATTAAAACATTTTATTTAAATTTTAAATAAAATTAAGTGTAATTGTAATGTTTGATACTGGAATTTGGTGTGAGGGAATCAGAAATTGCACAGGTGAGTCTTTGGAATAATGAGTTTATCTAGAAAAATGAGTACTAATAAGCCCTGGATGAATAATTTTGTCTGCAGCATGAAGTATTCTGAGAAATAAATGCAGAATATTTTGGTGACAAGGTCACTGTGGGTAGCTCAAATAAACTCCTATGTTTTTTGTCTGGCACTCTGTGATGTAATATACTGAATGAAATATTAAAAACTGTTCATTTATATGGTGGTATCTTTAGACTCTCAGACTATTTCTCAAGATAGTCTTCAAAGGAATGAAAAAATGAATTATGGAAATCTCAAAGGAAAAAGGAAAAGAGTATTTTTAGTTTGGGTTACCACTGCAAAGAGCATGTAGTAAGTTGAGTCACTAAATCATTTTATCTCAGGATTAAACACAGCCTGCTAGACTGTCAGGAAGAACTTCCCTGCTTTCAAACTTCTGCTGTAACACAAATTTTGGTGTGATTTTTTTTTGGTTTAACCAATTAGATAAGTCTAATATTAAACAGAATATTTAATAAATTTATTCCTGTGGGACTTTTTCTTCCTTATTGCAGAAGGGTTATGAGAGTCATAGAAATTAAACAAATAATGTCAGGTTGTTAATGAGATTTGGTGCCATGGTTTAACCCCCAGACAGGACTTCACATCCCTCACTCCCACACCAGTAGGATCAGGGAGAGAATTGGGAGGGTAAAAACTGGACTGGGTTGAGATAAAGGCAGTTTATAACAGGGAGAGCAGAAACCACCACAGAAGCAAAGCAAAGCAAGGAATTCCTTCAGCACTTTCCAGGGCTGGGTGGGTGTTCTGCACACCGAGGAGAGCATCCCACAGAACACGGACTTGGGAAGACAATGACCATCCCTCCCAACTTCCCCCTTCCTCCTTCTTTCCCCCACTTTATGTCCTGAGTGGGAAGTGACACGGTCTGAGATATCTCTGGGGTCACCACAGGATCAGCAGGAGAGGCCTTGGTTCTGAGTGAGCTCAGCAATAACAAAACCATCGCTCTGTTCTCACCCCTGTGTTCAGCATAAACCCAAACACGGTCCTAAAACAGCACCTGGGAAGAAAATTAACTCCACTCCAGTTCAAACCCATCACAACTGGGAATTGTCAGGAGCACCAGCACCAGAGGTAGATGGAAGCAGACCCTGGGATCTCCTGGGTGGGACATCCTTTCAGATGAGAGTGTGCCAGGATCTCTCCAGAGCACAGAGCATCCATTGGTGCTCTTACCTGAAGGACACCACAGGCCAAAACCTGGGGGTCAAAGTGAAAACTGCTGGTGACCAAGCTGTTCTTTGGTGCCATTTCACCACTTAGACAAAAATGTATGGCCAGAAATGGAACCCAAATCAAATCCTAGCTTCATGGATGGGGCTTTCGGGACAGCTGTGACAATGGGACATCCCTTGATGTTTGTAACCTGTGGGATTCACACATCAGGAATAGAGCAAGAGGAGATTTGGCAGCCCACATCTTCACTTGGAGGGTGGCAGAGAGCACTCTCCAGGCTGCCCAGAAGGGGCTGTGGATTCTCCTCTGGAGACTTTCCAAACCTGCCTGGGTGTGATCCTGTGCAACTGCTCTGATGACACTGCTTTAGCAGGGCTTGGACTGGATCATCTCCAGAGGCCCCTTCCAACCCCAGCCAGTCTGGGGATTCTGTGGTTACGAGTGAAAAATGTTTTATTCATCATTCAATTCTTAAAGGTAAAAAGAAGGTCAGTCATGTTTATACCACCTGAAATTAAGTTCCTCAAGTGTCTGAGGAAGAAATTAATGCAGATACAAATTATCCTGGTGGTTGCGCTGGAAAAAGGGAAGTATACTTAAAATTTTAATTTTATTTAATCTAGTTTTTTAATTATGGTTTTCAGTAGCTTCACCTAAGCAAGTAAACATATGCAAAAGGTGTGCTCATGGTAACAATAGGTTTGATTCTGAGGAAAATTACATAAAATCTCAAAAGTGTTTTTTTACACTTGTCTGTTAAGAGAAGAGAAAAAGTAGGAATATGAGAAATGTTCAAGTTATCTAGGGAATAGCAATAAGTATGAAGAGAGACAGCTATCTGGTTATTTCTTATATTTTTGTCTTTAAGAAGATTTTAAAAGTTCCTGGGCTAATTTATTTGTTTATTTATTTATTTATTATATTTTACATCAATGTCTGTCTCGCTCTACACCAGAAACATCCCGTTTTTCACCCCCTGTTTTTCACCCCAGGCTTGTACCTTACAGTGTAATCCTTGCAGTAGATTTGGTGTTGGAATGCACAATAGAAGATGAATTGTTTATGAGAGAGATGTCTTTAAACATCCTAGATGAAAACAAAGAAGACAACTAAGAGATAAACTTCTATACAGTTGTGGCTCATTGGTAAAGCTATTACAGTTCAGTGAGATTGAAAATAAGTAAACAGTTCAGTCCGGGAATTGAGTATTTCATGCTGATTTTCCTGACAGAAACTCATAACCTGTTATCAGAAAAACAAACCCAAAAAAAACGAACCAAAAAACCAAACCCAGATCCAAACAAACAAACCCAAAAATAACCCACAAAAAAACCCCCACAGCACACAACACAGGAAAATCATTCCAGCACATTTCTAATCAGATAATGTTTAAACCTGTACTCATTATTAAAGCACAGGATTAGTTGTGTTAATTCTTAATATGGAAAGTCTTGTTTTAATCATCTTACAGCCTCAGGCTAAAACAAAGGTTTTGAATGTTAGTCCTTGTAGGTTTTGTCAGGCCTATGTATTTCACTTCAATACAAGTGGAATCTAACAAGAGTGTGGAATTTTTAATTCTCTACTGCATCCCAGTCTAGGGAATAGGTTTTATTCCCTAAATGAAATAAATAAATATATAAATATTTTTAAAAATTAATTAGTTGATGTAATAAATAATTTTCTTTGCTGTTCATATGCTTCAGAAATTTATTTCAGTAAAGAGATGCACAGTCCAACTGAGCACACCTCTCAGCTCTGGTACAGCTCATGGAAGTTTTAATGGGGTAGAAAAACTGCCATGGCCCCAAAGATACTGCTGTAAGAAGCCCATCAAGTTACAATCCCAAAATCTCAGAATCATTAAGGTTGGAAAAGATGTCCAGGATCACTAAGTCCAAGCTGTGCCTGATGCCCACCTTGTCATCAGCCCAGAGCACTGAGTGCCATGCCCAGGCCTTCCTTGGACACCAGGGATGGGGACTTCAGTCCCTCCCTGGGAAGCCCCTTCCAAGGCCTGGCCACCCTTTCCAGGAAGAAATTCCTCCTGATGTCCAACCTGACCCTCCCCTGGCACAGCTTGAGGCCATTCCCTCTCCTCCTGTCCCTGTTCCCTGGGAGTAGAGCCTGAACCCCTCCCTGGCTGTCCCCTCCTGTCAGGGAGTTGTGCAGAGCCAGAAGAGCCTCCCTGAGCCTCCTTTTGTCCAGGCTGAGTCCCTTTCCCAGCACCCTCAGCTGCTGCTGGTGCTCCAGACCCTTCCCCAGTTTTGTTCCCTTCACTGGATTAACTCAAGCCCCTCAAGGTCTCTCTGGCCATGAGGACCCAGGGCTGGACACAGAACCCAAGGGGCCTCTGCAGTGCCAGCACAGGGAGACAAAGTTTACAAAGAACAAAAATAATTTCCCCATTTCATTGTGTGGATCACAAATTCTTGGGTTTCCCTCATGGATTTTCTGTTTGGAAGCACTGTGAGTTCCCTGAGGAAACCGATCCCATTGATAATGCAGGACCTTGAGGTCTAAAGATGCCCAAAATCCAAATTTGTTTACAGTTACAGGGGAAAGGCCATTTGGCACAACAAATCTGCACTTTCAGGTTTATTAATCTCAGACTCCGTCATGTTTCTTCCCTGCATCTTTCAATTAATTCCCTGCACAAATAACTGGTTGTCTTGAACTGATTTTTTTATATTTTCTTTAATGGCTTTATGGAAGCACTTTGCATGTATTAAGGAGAGAGAGAAAGTGTGAATGCTTTGGGAATGACATGTGGTTTGGCCACAGAAAGCTGTTATTTTAATGGAGTTCTTGTGGTTACAGTCACAGGAATCACTGTCACCACACAGGGTTCAGATGATACCTCTGAAACAAACAGGTGTGTCTTAATCTCTTGGGTGCACGGAAGATCTAGTTTTTTATTATTATTTTTTCATATGAAGATTGCACTTCATCCCAGTTGAAATTATCTCCATCTACAACATGAGAACCCTTATTTAGAAGCTTATTAATTGATTATCTCACTAATTAGACTCTGATTGCTGTTGTATGGTTTCAAATTAATTTTAAAGTGCTTAAATTAAAAAAAAACACACACAGATTGCATCTATTGCAATTTTGAATACAAATATAATAGCAAGAGATATGAATGACAATTACCAGTTTAATTAGCCCTTCAGCATGGAAAGGAATGGAGATATAACAAATTTGGCATCAAAATGGTCCTGTTTGGTGTTTTGGTGGTCCATCAGTCACTGGGGATAATTGGGAATATGTGGGAAGATGGCTATGGTGAATTTAGTTTGTCTCCATATCAGTTGTGCCGTTGTTTGCTTCATTTGCTAAAATCCTGCGTGTGCAGAATCCCAACACACACTTGGTCATTATTTTTTGATTTGGGCTAGAAGCTAACTGCAGCTTTCTTATTAATATGCTTTCTCTAAAGAAAATATTTACAATAGTCTAACTGCAGTAGGGCTTCTCCCAAAAGAAATTTAAATGAACAATTTACTAGACTGTGAAATATAATTTTATTTAAATTTTAGAAGAGCCTTTTTCTCTGTCATGAGCAAACATAGGCCCATTGGGAAGAGCTATGATGTCACAGCATCTCAGCTACTGCAGTTGGCCTGTATATGTGTCTTCAGCTATGTATGAAGAAGAACATAAACAGAAGAATTCTTGAATTGGAAGATTTCCTTAAAGAATCATGCTGGAGATTGGAGGAGGCACTGGCTATCACATCTCAGAGTGTACAAACAGAATCCCAGAATGGTTTGTGTGGCAAGGCACCTTAAAGCTCAACCAGTCCCACCCCCTGCTATGGGCAGGGGCAGTTCCAGTACCCCAGGTTGCTCCAAGCCCTGTCCAACCTGACTCTGGACTTTTCCAGGGATCCAGGGGAGCCATAGCTTCTCTGGGCAACATTAAGTCTTAAGGTTTGCTTTTAAATGGTGCTTAAACCTGGCATTTATTTTGATCTCCAGAAATACAGGGAGCTTTATGGAAGTAAAATTCTTCTGATATTTACACTGACTCCCACTCTGGTTTCTGGGACTCCTGTGAGAATTTTTCACTGACAGATTCTCCAGATGTGCCTGTGAGGAGAGGTACAGTAATTCATGGCTGAAAAATCCACCATACAGCATGATTGGAATTTGGGTGCAGAACATTTGTTACCACTCTTTTTTTTTTTTTTTTTTAAGTGTGATGGAGCAGCTGTGCTGTGAGGAAAGGCTGGGAGAATTTGGATTCTTCAGCCTGAAGATGAGAAGCTTTGGTGTGATCCAATAGTGGCCTTCCAGTTCCTAAAGGGGCCAACAAGAAAGATGGAAAGAGAATGTTTACAAGGGCAGGATGGGAAAGGTAGGAGGGAAGGCTTCCCACTGCCAGAGGACAAGATGGGATATTGGGAAAGAATTCTTCCATGTGTGGATAGTGAGGCCCTGGCACAGGGTGCCCAGAGGAACTGGGACTGCCCCTGGATCCCTGGAAGTGTCCCAGGCCAGGTTGGACAGGGCTGGGAGCAACCTGGGATAGCTGAAGGTGTCCCTCCCCATGGAAGGGGGATGGCACTGGATGGGCTTTTACATCCCTTCCAACCCAAACCNGGAAGGGGGATGGCACTGGATGGGCTTTTACATCCCTTCCAACCCAAACCATTCCATGATTCCATGATTCCATCCATCTGATGCCCATGTAAAGAGTGTGATACAGAAAACCAATATTTCTAATGTTGCAACTTTCAGTTCTTGAAAACTTAAAAATAGATGAGGACCATTAAAAAACTTGAAAAATATACATCCAATTCCAGCATATCTCTATTCAGTTTTGGGAATATTTTAACTTCAAATTTCTGTAAGATATTTTTTAGGTTATCTGTGACAGTTTAATATTTGTTTCTCCAAGGCCATCAGTTTAATTCTTTCACATCAAACCTGCCTAAATTCACATGGCAGTGCTGGGAACACAGTGAAACACCTTTCTGAGCACCTTCAGCAAAGAAACTGGGTCAATGTTCAGACAGTCATTAATCTAACAAAGCCTTTGATAATTGCAAACAGTCAGAGTGTGAATCTATAGTTTTTCCCTTTAATACTAAAATCCCAGGATACTGAAACTTCAGATAGAAGGTTCTATAACAGAATGCTTATGTAAGTTCAATAGCCTCGTTTGTAAATCTTCTGGTCTCAGAAGAATACAGATTGATGATATTTGGTACTAAGTTCTCAGATCAGCACTTACATGGCATTGCTTAAATCTTTCCTGCCACTTTCTGTCTAGTCAAATGGAAAAATCTGTCCAGAGAGTAATTGAAAATTACCCCAGATTGTCATTGAGTGATTTGCAAAAATACCCTTTGATTATTGTCCCAGACAGTTTATATTATACTGGCCATCATACTGCACTGAGAAAAATAAATAATTCCTCAGCTTTGGACAACCAGATAATTGGTGCCGTTTATTCAAAAAAATTATGTATATTTCTGTAGGTGATCTTCAGCAAGGTTAGAAAAGAATCAATACCATAAATCATGTTTCAATGGAAATATGATGGACTTACAAGGTCTGCTAGGCTGTATCCAAATGTTTATTTTGCTTCAGCAGGATAACTTTTCTGCAGGAGGTAAAACCAGCACAATTTATGCCGCTCTCCTTCCTGCAAGCATTCCAAGCCAGGTTGGACAAAGCTTGGAGCAGCCTGGGCTCGTGGAAGGGGTCCCTGCCCATGGCATGGGGTGGCACTGGATGGGCTATAAGGTCCCTTCTAACCCAAACCAGTCTGGGATCCCCTGTTCAGCATTAGGAATGTTTTCATAGGGCTGTGCTGTCAGGAAAAATCTGGGAATACTGGAGGCTGAGGGGAGCCCTGGAGAGCACCCACCGCATTTTTCCAGGGCAGGGGTGGGCAATCCCAGCTTTTATCCATTTGATCCATGTCCCCATCCAAGGAGAGGGGATCCGTGGCCTCTGCCATTCCCAGCCCTCCTCCCTCCATCCCCTTCCCCCTGCCCTTGCCGGTGCTTCCCAGCAGGAGCTGCGTGGAGCAGGGAATGCAGCGCTGCCCTTCTGGAGCTGCTGAGTCAATCCCAGCCGGGTGGGAGGGGGATGATGCAAACCTGGGAACGTGGCAGATGGCTCTGGGGAAGGAACCTGCTCCAAGGAAAGAGCTGCAGGGGCTGGGATCGGCCCTGACTGACGCATTCCGGCCGTAGGGAAGGGGAACGGAGCGGAGCCTGGGGCTGGGGTTAAAAAAAAAAAACCGAAAAGAGAATCAGGAGAGGATAAAAATAGCAGGGCAGATTCTCAGCCAGGATTAATGATTGCGTGGAATGTGTGGTGGTGCATGGAATGTTTGNGAAGGGAAGGGAAGGGAAGGGAAGGGAAGGGAAGGGAAAGGAAGTGAAGGGCACAGAAAAATATTCTAATGTCCAGTTCCCAGACAGACAAAGCCATTGCTCAGAATTGAAGCCTAAAATTGCCCAGTATTCTGATCTATTTGCACAGCAAGAAAATGTCTTTTAAAAAACCCATCTCTTACCTAGACCTGAACACATCTTTGAGCTGCAGAAGCAGCAGAACAGTGAAGCAGAGGCCTTCCAGGTGCAGTGTCAGGCAAGGCAGTGCCTCCCAGTGCCAAGTGTGGTTTGATATTGAAGACTTTGTTTCAAGTGAAGCCAGGAAACATTAGTGTTCCTCTTTGGACAAATTTCGGTATTCCAGAAGGAAATTTTAAAATAAAAATTGGCAAAAAGACAATGCAGTCTGGAAAAAATAAGCCCTATGTTCCTTCAGTCCCTTATTTTATAATTCAGAATTCAGTAAATGCTGGAGCTGAAAATCTGCCCTGATATTTGGGAGCCTCATGTTTGGATATTTCGACATCATCACCAGACCATATGCAGAGAGCCTGCTCTT
Source organism: Anthoscopus minutus (assembly GCA_013399455.1). Classification (NCBI taxonomy): domain Eukaryota; kingdom Metazoa; phylum Chordata; class Aves; order Passeriformes; family Paridae; genus Anthoscopus; species Anthoscopus minutus. Next base: position 52,368 of record VWYI01013695.1, on the reverse strand, counting down.
GGCTGCAGAAATCACTGTTTCTGGAATTTATGAAATATTTTTAGATGGGCGAAATTATCCTTTTAAATATGGATAAAAATACTTACAGAACTACAAACTGGAGAAAATTTTAAGAACAGGAGAAACAGCAAATGTTGAACTTCCAGTCTAGAACACTCTGTGTTTGATCCTGAGCAACTTATTGAAGGTGTTGCCACTCACTTCTTAAACTTCACATACCCACTGTAGACATGTGAAGCTGTTTGCTACTTTTCATCATTTTCCTCAAAGACAGATACAGTACATACTAAATTTGCACATAACTTGAACATCATTTTCTGTGCAGGAAAAGGAGAATAGTCCTAAGGTCTTCTGTTCCAGCCTTTTAATGATCTGTATTCTGGTGGGAGTGACTTGCAATTAGCACAGTTACAGCACAATAACTGTCCCTGAAGATACATCTTGTTTCACCCCTGTGAAATTTAATTAGTAGATCACTAGTAATCATGCTGTGAAATGGCTCTCAATTATGTTTTACTCCAAAATCACAGAATCATGGAATGGTTTGAGTTGCAGGGACCTTAAAGCCCATCCAGTGCCACCCCCTGCCATGGGCAAGGACACTTTCACTAACCCAGGATGCTTCCAGCCCTGACCAACCTGGCCTTGGATACTTCCAGGGATCCAGGGACAGCCACAGTTTCTCTTGGCACCCTGTCAGGGCCTTCCCACCCTCACAGAGAACAATTTTTTCCCAGTTTCTAATCTAAATCTCTTATCTTTAATTTTAAAAGCATCCTGCCTTGTCCTGTTCCTCTGCCCCTTGTCTGGAGTCCCTCTCCAGCCCTCTGAGAGCCCTTTCAGGCACTGGAAGGGGCTCTAAGATCTCCATGGAACCTTCTCCTCTCCAGAGTGAACATTCCCAGCTCTCCCAGCCTTGCTTCAAAGCAGAGAGACTCCAGCCCTCAGGAAATCTATTCTGTTTCCTGCCTGGACCTTTCCACAGCCATCCTCCAATGCCCATATCCTGACAACAGCAAGGAATTAGAAGTTGCTCATCAGATTTTGACTTTCCCTTTTCTATTTGAGAAAGAAGACGCCCATAGAGAAAAACAAAATCCCCAGTATGAGAAAAATTATGTGGATTTCGATGAGAATGGTAGAGAGGATAAAGAATGGATGGTTTTGAGGTGGGGAATTCAGACTTGTCCCGGAATATGTGACAGGTCTTTAACTAGTTATGGCTGTTATAGAAAAAGCTGTCATGGTAACTGGAATGTTGGAAGAAGGAAGAGGATACAAGTTAAGTCTTGGTCCTTAGAGATGAGTTTCGCTGACAGACCCTTTGAGCACAGTAAGTTGCCCCTGAAGATCTGCATGGATCCCCATTTCTGGAAAACTGGAAGGCATGGAAATGGCAGAGTAGATGATGCTACAGCATCTGAGAAGAAACCTGAACTAAATGTGATAGAACCCCCAAACCTCAGGAAATTTTGCTTAAAGTTTGATAAAAATCTGCTATTGAGGGAAGCACAGAGTTGTCTATTTTTGAACAGACAAATTCAGATAGCAATATGTGTTACTAAGATACAAAATTTCCTTAAAAACCTTTAAAAACACATGCCTTGACTTCTCATTGAATCACTGAAGAAATAGCTAAAGAGATTTGCCTGTCATCTTCTGACTTTGAAGTGAATATAATTTTAGATAGAACATGTTTCCAGTCATTACTTAATTAAAATGAAAATTGAATACATGACTGAGAAAATAATAAAAACAGGGGGAAATGGTAAAAATGGTTAGACAGAAAAAATTTAGAAGCATGAATTTCTAGTTATCTAATTGTTTTAATTTTATCTGACCTATTTCTCAGCAAACACCCCACTCTTGAGCAGTTCTGATGAGCTGCAAGTGCTGCTTTTCAACCAAATCCCTTTAAATACAAATTAATCTGAGCCAAAACCAGGAGATGAAACAGTGAGTTTGTTCCTCTGCGTCAGAATATCTCAATAATTGTGAATCATATTCTAAGCTGACAAGGTAAGTAAACAAAATGAGAATTAGACCTATAAAGTCTAAACAAAAGCTGCACGTTCCCAGCAGCTGGAGCACAACAGCCTGTGCTGCTTTTTTCTTTTCTCTCACAGTTGCTGCTGTAATTTTTTGGCAAGGACTGAGGGAGGTACATGGCAGCCAACGTCCTCCCTGGAGGCACAGAGCAAACACCTGAGTGATGCACATCCCTTCTGCCAGCCTGAGGCCTGGAGCAGTCCAAGCTTTCCTCCTGGATGCCTGCACGGAAGGGGAATGTGCTCCCAGCTGCTCCACGAGGCTGGTTCCCTGCAGCTGGGGCCAGGAGCCACAGCTGGAGGAAGTGGCATGGATCGTAAACAATTAAGCAAAGGAAATGTGAATTTTGAAGCCTTCATCCTCTCAGATGCAAAGAGACATCAGGCAGAAGTGCCATCCTTCCCCCTAAAGGTGTCTGGGATCCTGATGGAGCAGGTGAGTTGGTGCAGGAACAGGTTGCAGTGACATTCACCCCCCTGGCACCTGTACCTGGTACCAAAATCACTCTGACAGCCAACTAGACATGAGTCAGGATGTGTGACCCCAATGCCACTGGGAACAAATCCACCCCCCAAACCTCAGTGGGACAGAAAGGAAGCAAAGGAGAGGCTGAGCTGTTCTCTTGGCCTTAGCCTAAGCCAAATCAAGTTAATTTTGTAAAAGGTCATCAAGTCCAACCATCAATCCACATTCACCACTAAATCATGTCCTCAAGTTCTCCATCCACAACATTTTTTCAAGAATTCCAGGGATGGTGACTCCACCACTGTCCTGGGCAGTGCATTCCAGTGCTGAACAACCCCATCCACAAGGAATGTTTCCCAATACCTAACCTTACTAATTAATTCTAAATGGGAATAGCAAGAAAACATCTTCATCATCCACATGAACAGTAGATATTTATTTTAAAACATATTATGAACAACTTTTGATTGCTGCTATTAATTTTGAAACCTTTTTTACCTGGACTACCAGGTCAGCAGCTTTACAGATTATTTGTTTAAATAGGGAGGGAGATGCATATTGTTGGGTGGATTTCACTGCAAATATTCCGTACTGGACTTTCACAAAATAACCAGATATAGACCTAGGAAGTTCCATGCTGGAGTTCAGGTCCTCAGGGGTAGGTCTGGAGGGAAGGGTCCTCCTGGTGAGGTGCCCTAAGGCAGAACTGAGACATGGATGGGGAGGGTCAGAGCAGTGGCAGGAAGGTAAAATTTACCTGGAAATAGCAGTGGCTTTTTTCTAAACATGTGAATTCTGAGCAACCTGGTCTAGTGACAGTGTCCCTGCACATGGCAGGGGATAGAACAGGATGAGCTTTAAGGCCCTTCCAACTCAAACCATTCCAGCATTCTGTCTGTTTCAAGGATTTGATTTGTACAATTTTATTTCAATAAATGCATAAATAAAGAAAGGGAACCTTCCATTCAGAAATCTCAAGTTTTTATATTAGTATTAATCTTTACCATAGCAATACTGATAGCAAGGTGTGAAATTCCCTGGTGACAGCTGATTTATGCATTTCAGCACAACCGCACATTACAAATGGCAACTCTTAATGGGGAGGCGGGGAAGGGAAGAAAAAAAGGAGTAAAACTTGTAAGCAACATTTGTTTGTGCCTTGCATTGTGTTCCACTTGACACCAATCCCACATGGAATTAAGTACATGCTGCACATAAAGCACAGGATTAGTCCTGCTGCAGAAAAAAAAATTACCCAGCTGAAAGCTGCACGTAGCTGAAAACACTTTATAACTAGAAATGTCCAAGTGCTTTCAGGCATGAGTTGTTTTGTAAATTAAATTAAGTGTTGCCATTTTCACTTAAAGGTACACAAAGATTATTACAAATTATTAGCAGAAGGATGCAAATAACGATGAATTTTGAAACCTTGCATGTACAAGGTGAAACTGTAGACTCAGGGAAGTAGATGTGAGGATCTTTGGTGGAACAAGAATGTTAACTCCCCTTCCCCTTTGCTTTCCCCTTTCTCTTCACCCTCCTCTACCCCTTCCTTCCCTAGCATTCCATTCCAATATCTGACAAAAATAATTTGGTGGACCAGAGCTTGCTTATGATTTTCCTCGTGAACCCCACATTTCCATGTATTTATTTAATCACCTTGTAATGGTTTAACAAAACTGATTGGAAATATTGAAAATGCATTCTTCTTTATAATATGTGTGATGTTAAGAACAGGAATCTAGAATTGATCTTTTCCCGCTCCGTTCTATCTTTTCCTTGGGATTTTTTTCATTCTGTGCAGTGCATCATCTGATGGTCTCACTGACAATCTGCTGTCTCGCCTCTGGCATTGCAAAATCAAAGAAGAACAAATATTTTCCTGTTTATTTTAGTAACAACAAAACTTTCCAATCCAAGCTCTACATTTTTTGCTCTTGAAGGTGATGTATGAAGCAGGAAAAACAGCTCGACTTTCAGATACTCAACAGAGGTTATGCTGGCAGTAAACAAAATCCTTTAGACCTCTGCAGGAAGAGAGCTTGATGCAGAATTCACTGGGGAATAGGTACCTGGAAGAGAGGTTGTTATCAACAAAACTCTAGTTCTCAGGTACCTTAAGGAATGCGAATGAAAGATGATATGGAAGTATTTGGAATTGCAAATCATTGTTTCAAAGTGTTTTCCTGCTCTGCTGTTTGCAGTATTCCTATCACAGAGCTGTAAATATTTACTCACCTGTTACAAATGCAGTAATTATTATGTTTCCAGTTTCACATGGCAGCTGGAATTTGCTTTCAGCAGACTAAATATATATTGTCATTGTATGTTACTTACATGTAGAGAGTTTTTTAAACATGGAAGATTTGCCTAGAATATTACTCAAAAGGGTTCTTACATCTGAATTAAGAAGAAAAATATAAAATATTGAGTATAGATGTTCCTTGGGCCTGAGGGAATGGCTGTGAATGGGGCTGTGTCAGAGGAGGGTTAGGCTGGATATTGGGAAAAGGTTCTTCAACCTCTGGGAGAGGCACTGCTCAGGCTCCCCAGGGAATGGGCATGGCCCCAAGGCTGCCAGAGCTCCAGGGGTGTTCGGACAGTGCTCTCAGGTATGCACAGGGATGCACAAGGTGGGATTTTTGGGGTGTCTGGGCAGGGCCAGGGGTTGGACTGGATGATCCTGCTGGGTCTGTTCCCTTCAGGACATTCTATTCCCTTATTCTATTATCCCCTCAGCATGTAAATTGAGAGAAAAAATGATCAGATAAATTCTCAGATCTAATGGAAATTGCATTAAAAAAAAGATTTGCTGTAAAAAGATTTGCTGTTAGAACATTTCCTAAGAGCAGGAAACACTTTGCCTGAAGTTGCTGTGACACAGAGCAAGGTCACCCAGGAGAGTGATTTCGGCTTAAAGGATACATTTTCAGTAGAATATCCTACATGGGGCAGCAAAACTGTTGCAAAATCATGAGTCTTTCCCCATTTCTACAGCTTCAAAATATCTGAGAGGCTTTTTTAATTGTTTTTTTTTTCCCCACAGGGAACAGCCCTTGAGGATTTCTACTGGTATTAAAGGAGAGCCCTTGTTTTCCCTGTGTGCTCTTCTGTATGTAGAGGTTTCCCATGCAAAACTTAAAGAATACAATGCTGTTAATTTAAAAACTGAATAACAGAAATCCCTCATTATCCCTGACTCTTCAACCAGAGCTTCACAGCCTCCCTATAGGCTGTTATATATGTAAATATGTATGTACAGACCAAAACCCCTGGCCTGTTTTTGATCTTCTGTGACTCACTCAATGAGAAATAATTTATATTTTCTATTTTAACACTTCTACATGAGTTTAAAAGTGAATTTGCCTTTTCCAAAGTGAAACCTGGCAACAGGATCTCTGCTTTATCCAGGATATATTAGTAGGCAGGAAACTGATTTCCTTCTAATACTTTCTTTGGATGTAGATGGTGACCGAACACAAAATCAAAAATCCAGAAATTAAAGAAAAGGCAAAATCCACATATGGGTTTACAAAAATATTGGTGTAGGCATATAAAACACTGTGGAAGATTATGTGAAGTGAAAGACAAACTAGTTTACATTTAAAAATAGATTTCAAAAGTTTGTTTTAAGCTCTTGAGTAAAAAAAAGGTTAATTGGAAGAAAAATTAGTGAAAGAATCTCTAGTTAATAAAGAATCATCCACTAGTTCAGCAATTAGGGGTGACAGGTGAGGTCAGTTCAAGATCTGAGCTCCAGGTCCCCACGTGTCACAAGCAGAGACTTTGATTCAGGGTCTCCACTGGGCCCAGGGAATGCTTTACACTGACAGCTTTATTGCATTTCTTTAAAAAAAATATTTACCTTAAGGGCATTTTAAGGACTCTTTGTTTAAAATCCCAATCAGCTCCATTTTGACCTGAAGCCATTCTGTTTTCTTCTGCAGCAGGACTGCATGAAATAAATTAGGTTCTTTTCACCATTCTTCAGGCTAAGGCTGTCTTCAAAGTGTCCTCATACCCAGGCATAAGAAATGCTTCATCTCAGAAGCTCAGCTTTGACAATTCTGATCCTTTTTTCCTTCTTTCCCCAAATTGGGATTGCTGTGGCAGCACAGGCTGGCCTTTTACACTGCATTCCTCTACCTGGCTGAGCAGAGCAAAGAGCAAGCAGCTCTTGAACTCACTACATCATTCTAAAATGCTGCTCTTATCAGCTTAATGCTGCAATAATTGTTCTTTTTGCCTGTTTGTGCCATGCTGTGTCTCTGACTGCAGGACAATCCCCTGATTTTTCATTCCAATTCTCTGGAAATGTCGCTGTTACAATGTGAGTTATCTCCACTTTATAGCGTCTATCACTCAGAATGAAGTTCAGTATCTGAACCCTGCAGCCTCCAGCACGTTATCAGCTGCCATCCAGGTAGGTCAATCATTTATAACACATTTAACTCCAATCCTTTATTTTCCTTCATAAGTTGCAAGGTCACCTTAAACCCCGGGAAAGGCTTGAAGAGTGGTGGGGAGATGAATGAGCATTCACTGTTGCCATAGGCTGCTTATTTCCAAGCAGAGTGATACCTAAAATGCTAATAAATGAGATCAAAAGCCAAAGAGATTCAGCAAAATTCTGCACTGGTCACTCAGATCCTTCTGTGCCAGGAATGTGGGCCAAGGAAATGACACTGCAGCTGAGCACCACTTTGCCCTGGGCTCACAGTTCTGGGAGCAGCTCTCCACAGCTTCCCTGGCTCCTCCCAGGATTCAGAGTAAAGCCAACAACTTGTTATTTTAGTTTAATGAGAAACCAGATGTAAACCCCTTGTCACTGCGCTGAGAAAGCCATGTGCTTCAGGAGATAACAAACAAAGATGTACTGACAGTGAAATATTATATTTCTGTTTTCTGCACTGGAAATTGCAGGTTTTGATGGTTTGGGGTTTTTTTGGTTTGGTTGTTTCTGGTTTTTGCTGGGTGTGGGTTTTTTTGGTTTTTGGGCGTTTTTTTTGGTGAACATTTGTACTGTGCTGGAAAGACAAGAATGCAAACTGGCCAATTTTCCATGAAATTATTTTCTCAAAACTATCAAGAGTCCGTTAATCTACAAAAGGACAAGAGATCTTAACAAAGCCTGGTATCTCAGCAGTGCAATAGGGGCTGAAAGTCACTGTGACAGCTGCAAGGTAAGGCACATTGGAAGGAACAATTGATACATTGATGGGATCTAAATTAACTGTAAGTACTCAGGGAAAGACGTCCCAGCTGTCATTGTGAACAACCTGGTGGAAATCTCTGCCCTGTGTTCTGCAATGATTAAAACCCAAACAAGATGTTACAAAGTGCTAAGCAGAGAATAGAGCACAGCCCCTGGAAGTGCTGTAAGGCCATTCTGTAAATCAGTGTGGGAGCTCACCTTGAACCACACGCTCAGTTTTACCACCCTATCTTGAAAAGGATGTATCAGAAATAAAGAATAGGAGCTCTGAAAGTCTATCTTTTCAGAGAGATGGTTGGGTCAAACTCAGTCTTTGATTTATACCCCGTGCTGTCCCTTTGAAATCAGTGATTCTTTGGGATATAAATCACAAGGCAGTATGACCTATTTAATTTACTGAAGGGATGCATGAAAATGCTTATGATGAAGATACACAAACTACTGAGTGCATACCTCAGGCAACAGAGTTTTCTTTTCCCTACCCAACAGCCTTTGCCCTGAGACTACCAGCAATGCATAAAAACAAATACAAATGTATCACTTTTAGGTGGAGATAGGCAGCTGATACTTCCTCCAGATGAAATACATTGTCTTTCCCCAGGTTCTGCCACTTAAAAACAATAATTTGGAGGAGATGAGCAAGAGGATTTAAGCTTCCTAAGCGGATGTAAGGATTGAAAAGTTATGGTAAATTGATTTTGGAAAATAGAGAGTCATTGAATATTCTGAGTTAGAAGGGAACCATGGGGATCGTGAAGTCTAGCTCCTGGTCCTGCACAGGACATCCCAACAATCCCTCCCTGTGTGTCAAAATGAATCTCAAATGAATGTACAGGGACCGGGGAACAAGGATATCACACTACTAATTCAGAATGCAGAGATAAGGTCAGGGAGCAATGAAAAATCCCCAGCCACAAGATGATAACCAGGGTAACCTGGAATGGAGAACAGTGTTCAGCAGCTCCAAAGAGTCTTAGGCAACATCCTGTGCTCAAACAGGGCAAAGCCTCCAATTCCTGCCACAGCTGAGTTGTGGCAGCAAAGAGACACCGAGCAGAGCAGTCAGTGTCTCTGGCTGGGCTTTGAGCAGCCTCTGCAGCCTGCGTTTGCACTGCTTTGTAGCCAGTGCAAGGCAAAATATTTCAGCACTAATTAGAAGTCTGTGTGCTCCTGTGTTTGAAATGTTTGAACAGAGTCAGAAGCTCTCTCTAGTAAGGCAGAACGAGCTGGTTATTAGTAATGAAAGCTGATCACAGGGGGAGATACTCAGCCTGTGAATCTAATTCATAATGGGCAGGAGAGGAGGATTTCAGCAGGGGAGAAAAGGAACATTTCATTCTTTTGTCACATGTGCTGGCAGGGGAGAAAGCCCAAATGGAGCATGTCATGGAGACTCTGCAGGTCTGTGCTGGATGATGTGATTTACCAGAGACAAGAGGTACTTGGGGAGAGAAACAAAGACAAAAGCTCCAGTCTGATCTCTCCTGGTTTGGTTAACAGATGCTCTGACCCATTTATAATGATGGTTCTCATTCCTGTCACCACAGAGCCAGGGCAGAAAGGGACAAGCCAGGGCACAAACTTTGCCATCCCACACCACCCTTGTTATTTCCCTAGCCCCATGTGTGAGGGGTCATTGTTCTGATTGCCTTGACATGGGTTCCTACAGGATAAGGAAATGTTTCCCATCCATGCTAAAGGATAAAGCACACTGGGCTCTATTTTCACATTCAGTTTAGTATCAGGTAGCTTAAAGTAGAATTTAATAAGGTTGTACATTTTATTTTTCTTCTTAGTTTACTGCTTGGCTAAACTGTCGGATAAAAAGAGCAAATATTCCAGTTTGGGTTTAGAATCAAGACCATGCATTTCTCTCCTGTTTTCCCACTAAGTCTTATTATTCTGAGAGGTATACTCATCACCTGAGCATGTGAACAAGGCTGGAGCTGTGGGCTGTGCAGGACATTTGAGGTGGTCACTGGAGTCATCAGTGTGGCTAACTCCTGCAATGACATCCCCTCTATAGCTGCAAAGAGGAACAAAATAACTCCCATCAACTTCACTGTGCTTGAGTGTCAGAGCAAAAAGCAGGAGAACAGAAGGAGGCTTGCAGATTTAATTAGGAATATGGGAAAGAGTTTCTCTTTCCATTGCAGGACTTTGATGTTCTGTCTGTGCAAATGGCCTTGGCTGTCAAGTGAGGATTTGCATGGACTTTATAAACTTTAATGACGAATTCCCTTGAGGAATTCCTCCAATAGAGCTGCTCCAGAAGTGAAGTAGCCCTTGTGGTGTCCTGAAACACTGTCCCTGGCCAGAAACAATTACACAAGTGCATCTACTGTGTGTGCAGAAAACTGTACTTAGCTGTTGCTTGATATCTCCTGGAAAATGGACAATAATGAACATTTCTCATGGTAATTGGTATCTCCCTCAGTAGGGTCACAGAAGGTTTTGCAAGCTGTCTATTAATGCTGGATCTCAGCTGTTCTCACTCAGTGGGAAGCACATTCTACACAGACTTTTTCAGTGCTCAGGAAATATTTTAACTTTTCAGCAATAGCTTTATGAAGCCAAGCCAAGAAGTTTGCATGACAATAATAATTGTTCCTGTTCCTAAAATCAGAAGCAAGCCTGCCAAAATATTATTAACATCAACACCTCAAAACAACTTCTGTTTTTTCTCTTCCCTTCTTCTTTCTTGGGAACATTGTAAAGAAACTCTGCCATCTTGCATAAAGAAATTATTTTCTTAAGGAGAGTTTTAGTGTCCTCAGCACCAGTAATTAGGATAAGAACAGAAAGTATTTATCAATGTTATTAGAGTGAACACAGCAGTCAGACTATGACCACTGAGCTCTTGTGGTGAAGTGCAGAGAGAACAAACTAGAGCAGGTGCAGACAATAAACTTGGCTGGGTCCACCTCACAACGCTTAAAATTCTTTATAGAACTGCTTTGTGAGTAAGATTTCAGGAGAAACAAGCAAAAGGTGAAAAATCTCCATTATAAAAGTTTCAACACAATTTCTAGAGAGGGCAAGCATAAAAGTTTACAGTTCCCATAATGGCTTTCCGTGAACCTGACAAACCCTGGAGATTACGGGAAGGCAGGCATGCCAGGGATATAAATATATTTATAGGAAGCACTGGTGCAGTGAGTAAATGGGCTGTTGCTCCCAGCAGGCTCCCAGGAGTGATCACATAGAGCCTGCACGGCTCCTCCAAGGGCAGGAATCCTGCCTGGTGTGTCCCAGCCTGCAGGGAGCTCTGAACTTTCAGCAGTCTCAGAGAGTGCCCTGCAGCACAAGTGTCATGCAGGCTCTTTCTTCTCACAGTAAACAACTTCTCTACCCAGCCAGAAACTCTCCCTGTGAATACACAAGCTACACATGTTCCTTTGGAGGTCCTTGGGTGCATCTAAGAAGCAGTAAAGCAAGTGGGATGAGATGAGGAACTTTTAGCTCTTTTCGTGATTGTTATATGGGGATATCACATGGAAAACTTAGCTAAGTAGGCTAATTATGTCTGAGTACTCTTTTTTCCCCGCTGATATCTTTATAGTATCTTTCCTGCATAGAAGCCCCCACATAGGTATTTATTTAGGACTGACCATTCTAGTTTAAAGCTGGAGTATTTGCTTGGTGAGACTCCAGATTTAGGCTCCCTCTGAACTGCCTTCAATGTCAAATTGATGTGAAACAGTGAGCAGAGGCTGGGTACTGTCCACATCCCACTCTGGACCTGGGGCTGTGCCCTACAGAACTTCATCTTTTGTTAGAAAGAGAATAAAACTCAAATGACTACAGCCCCAAAAGAAATCTATTTATACTGCAAGCCTAGACAGAAGGTCCCCACCAGCATTGGTGACTCCCAGAGTGAACAGCTCAGTGTGTTCGTACAGCCAAAGAGAAGCCTCCATATGGCAAAAATCTTCAGGGAGCTGATGGACTACAGGAATTTATTCTCACAAAGAATAAGATTTTGCCTGCTCAGTGTCAGTGAGCTGTCTTGGTTCAAACTGTGTTCAACACCTTGCATATCTATTTCATTCAGGTAATCTCTCTATATCCAAAATTCCAGAGAGTTGCCTTCTTATCCTGCTGTCCTGTACCAGAGTATCTTGGGCTCATTCAAAAAGCATGGGCAGCAGGTGAGGGAGGAGATTCTGCCCCTCCACTTTGCTCTGCCGAGACCTCATCTGCAGTGCTGTATCCAGTTCTGGTGTCCTCAACATAAGGAGGACATGGAACCATTGGAGCAAGTCCAGAGGCAGCCATCAAGTTGCTGAGGGAACTGAGTTCTGATACAAGTTGCCGAGGAACCCTAAGAAGCCAGGCTGGGAGACCTGAGAATGTTAAGCCTGGAGATGAGAAGGATACAGGATGACTTAATTGTGACTTTTCAGTCCTGAAGGAGCCAACAGGAAGCATGGAGAGTGACTGTTTACAAGGGATAGAATGACAGGACAAGGGGGTATGGCTTCCCATTGCCAAAGAACAGACTTAGAGGGGATATTGGGAAGGAATTTTTCCCTGTGAGGGTCGGGAGGCCTTGGCACAGGGTACCCTGAGAAGCTGTGGCTGCCTCCAAAGCTGTTCAAGGCCAGGCTGGATGGCTGGCCATGGCAGGGGCGTGGGACTGAATGGGCTTCAATGATCCTTCCAACCCACACAATTCCATGATTCCATGATTATGAATATGATAAGGTTTTTTGTGGTTTTGGGCATTTTGTGTCTATTTCTTTTCTGTTTATAAGGAGACACAAGCAACAGCTTAGTTATTAAAATAAATATGGAATTATTGTGGGAAAACTCTTTTTGAATCCATTTCTGGTAGGTCATTGTAAGGTCTGCATTGCTGTATGAAAATCTCACATTCTCAGAATTATTTATCCTCACCACGAAACTTTGAAGTAGATTGATATCCCACATATTTTACACATAAGGAAAAGGCAGGACTAAGAACTTTGAGTTAAAAAGCAAAATAAAATTAAATGCCATTAAGTCTTTGAAAATCAGAAAGTAGTGTTGCTCCAGACAAAAATTAATGGGTCTCATTTAACAAGACAGTGATACTTATATGTCACATATAACATTTTCCTAAGAGTTTACTGCTGATAAAGAAGTCATTTCCAAAGCATTAAGGATATTAATGAGCTACTTTGAAGTTCTTCAGAACTCTCTGAGTTAAAATAAAACTCAGCAGATGGGCGCAATATCATGGAAAACTACTGGAGCGTGGTAGTTTGTTTTAAAATATTTTTTTAAACCAAAATTGACAATAATGTGCAAATAGTTCTCAAAAGGTGTAAGGTATGTGATAAAGTAGAAAAACTGTTCCATCCATTATCTTTCCATATTTTGAACAGGGTTGTTTGTGATCATCTCCATAAATCACAGGCTGCTGCTCTTGGTTTGATGGTTTGGGGTGAGGTACATGGGTTAAAGGTGGCAGCTGCTGTGGTTTAATTTTAGCAGTTTAAAATGCAGGAGGTGTGAATAACTTTGCCCACACGACCCCACCTACCTGGAAGAAACACCTTGAAGACAGTGCTCTAGGAAAAACTCAGGAACAAGTAGAAGACAAAATGAAAAATAATATATGGAGAGACTTGTTTGCCAAATTAGTGCTGTAGGAAAGGAAAAAAGAGCAGAGATGGAAAGATTACATATGGAAAACCCTCTACAGCTTACATGTCCTCCAAATATCAATAAGTCTTTCCAAGTCTAGTTTAAAAAACACTGTGGTTGTGTGTAATCCTACCTCAGCAAAGCATTCTGGGATAGCATTGAGCCACTTCTCATTCATTAATTTAATTTTTTCTCCAGTCTCTCTCAGTGGACCACTTTTTGTTCCTTCCTTTTCTGCAGTGTTTGAAGAGATCTGTTCTTAATTAGTATATCAGTAGAGATTTTGCAGGTGAAACTTCTGAAATTCACACATTTGTCTTCTTCAGGAAGGTTATTAGACTCGAGCACAGATCATTTGTCTCCTTTTGCAGGCTCCTGACAAACCATCCTTTGTTCCCAATGGGACCGTGGGAATTCTAATATAGGCAGAAAATCGACCCTGCATGAGCGAGTCGGGAAGGGGAGGAATACATTTGCAAAGCATCTTAAAACAAAGTAAACTCCAATTTGCAACATTTAATAAAGCCTAAGAAATTGCCAAGGGAAAAGAGCAAAGGAACTCTACTTTCTATGTCATTAAATCCCAAAAATTACGGCTTAATCTTGAAATGATTTACTTTTGGTGTTGACTTTGTTTCATCCCTTCTGAGATCAGGACATTTGGGTCTTTTCTGCTTTGGAGCTGTGTAAGGGACACAATAATCTATTTTCTTTAGGCTGGTCTTACTGCTGGAAAAATGTAGTTACTTTATGCAGTGGATGCTGCTCATGGATAGATTTTGCTTAGGGAAGAACTCTCTAAAGCAATGAAGCCTGGTTCCTATAGGAATTGGACTGCTAGGTTGTTTTTTTTCCTATTCTCATTTCCTGGGCCTTGTCCTTGATATCTCAGGCATGAGGAGCATCTCCTGTCACTAAAGCTTCTATAACTTGAGTTAAAGTTCTTGCTGCTGGGTTTTAGGTAATTTATTCTGTAAATAATGATCACAAAACAGGAGTTGAGATCTCTTCACAAACCTGCTTTTGAATAGTTCAACACCCAGGGATTTGGACTGACTGGTTTGATGGAACAAGGCCAACAGGGTAAAGGGCCAGGTCCTGCCCTTGGGTCACTTCAAAGCCCTCCAGGCTGAAGCAGAGGGTTTGGAAAGCTGGAAAAGGCCCTGGGGGTCCTGGTGCTAATGACTGTACAGGAGCCCAGGTGTGCCCAGGCGGGCAAGAGGCCAATGGCCCCTGGGCTGTGCCAGCCCTGGTGTGGCCACAGGCCCAGGGCAGTGGCTGTGCCCCGTGCTGGCACAGCTGAGGAACCTTGAGTGCTGTGTCCAGTCCTGGGCACTCATGGGCAGAGAGACCTTGAAGGGCTGGAGCAGGTCCAGGGAAGGGAACAGAGCTGGGGAAGAAGGGTCTGGAGCACCAGCAGCAGCTGAGGGATCTGGGAAAGGAACTCAGCCTGGAGAAAAGGAGGCTCAGGGAGGCTCTTCTGGCTCTGCACAACTCCCTGACAGGAGGGGACAGCCAGGGGCTTTGGGATCTGTTCCCAGGGAACAGGGACACGGCAAGGAGTAATGGCTTCCAGCTGTGCCAGAGGAGGGTCAGGTTGGACATCAGGAGGAATTTCTTCCTGGAAAGGGTGGTCAGGCCTTGGAAGGGGCTTCTCAAGGAGGTGTTGGAGTCCCCATCCCTGGAGGTGTCCCAGGAAGGTCTGGACATGGCACTCGGTGCTCTGGGCTTGTAACAAAGGTAGGGATCAGGCACAGCTTGGACTCAGTGATCCTGGAGGTCTTTGTCCAGTCTTAATAATTCTAGGATTCTGGGGTTCTAACATTCTTACAGGTTCACTCAACTCCCTATTTCCTACAGAGAAATTGTATCACTCTTGATGGCATGTGCATGTTTTACATGAAGCCTAAACTGGGGATTGTGAATGACCCCGCACATCCAACACTTGGAATTGTAATTGCTATCTCTGTGAAGGGGAATTACAGGTTGCTGACTGTCCTGCAGAAGCAAAGTAGTACCACTGAATAGTGTTTAATGTCCTTTTGCCTTCAGAACTCTGCTTTTGCCCCAAAGTTACTCAATTTTAAGTCAAGTCAGGATTATTCTCAGTCGTAGCAGTATTAATGACTGATACAGCTTTATTTACACCATTTATGTTTCAACTTCATTAGTTATCCCTCACAGATGTGTTTTCTTTCTGTCTCCTCACATTGGCATCCACATGGCAGGGTTGTATTTTTCCAGAACACCTTTCCTCCTTTGTCCATCTCTTGTGTTTCTTGTAGGGTATTCACTGAGGACAATATCAGAAGAAAAGGATACAAAAATAAATGGGATTGTGGGATGAAGTAACAGACAAATCCTTTTAAATGGGTCCATTTTTCACCCCATCAGGTTTGTCTGTACCTGATATAATAATCAACAGGTAGCAGGCATTCAAAGCAGTTTTGTGCTGGTTGAACATCTTGAAGCAGCATCCCTTTGTTCCTTAAATTATTGTGGAGGAACTTTTGGAGGAGCAGAAAGTTCCTTGATGCTTCCTGACCTGTTCCATGGGGGCCCTTTATTTATTGTAGGTTGCCAGGTTACCTCCTGCCTGGTCACTGCAGTCACTTGACAAGAAGCTTTTATCTGCCACCAAAAGGTTGTTGACCAGGCCATTTATTTCAGTAAAGAGTTCTTCTGTCTCTCTTAGTCATAGCTGCACGAATGCCACAATGATAATAGTGGGAAAAATTATCTCTTAAAGTAGCAACTTTTATTTTATCCCCTGGAGGAAACTGTCAGGATTCTGAAAAGTCTTGTATTAAATTGCAAATCCAGCACCTTTGTGTCTGAATTCTAATTTTAGATGCTCTTGTCACAAAATCTGAGCAAACGTGCATTCAATTAAGGTAAGGGTTTGGAACTTTGCATCTAAGGAAATAAGCTTTTACAATTAGTTTAAAATTAAATCAGAACATTTCCAATCCACTTGTTATGAAATATAGTCATAATAATTAAAAAAAAATCATTAATGTGCTTTACACTCTAGGGGCCTTTCATTTAATATTGGATTTTCTGTACATTGAAAGTTGGGGGTTGTTTGTCTGCTAAGGAAAAAAAGCAGCTGATAACCCAAGAATTGAAGTCTCCCATTTTTTCATTAAAAACTGATCAGAAACATCAGGATTCCTTAACATCAACCCTAAAGCTATAATTTAACTGGAACAAGCTCAAAATGGCTTTCAGCAACACCTAAATTAACACTTTGTGGATGATTCAACTGGAAACGCTTCTTTCATAACATACATTTAACTCCCTTTTGTCCTTGATAAGCAGAAGAATGGTAAGTTTGACAAGGAGTCACTTGATTTGCTCAGTCCTGAATTTTCCAGATTCTTATCAAGTGTGTTGGCCAGGACTGCAGGTACCACAGAAGCACAAGATAATCCTTTATTCTGAGACAAAATTCAGTTCTGTGAAATCCTAAGTGCCAGGAAAAGAGTAAACGGGGATCAGTAAACAGGGATCCTCCACCAGTGCAAAATCTTGGGGGCATCAGTTGGAGCCAGGAGATCGTAGAAGTGTTCTGAAAGCTCTTTCCTACAATGCAAATATCTCAGTTGAGAGGGAAATCCCAAAATGTGTGTATGGACTGTTTATCCCATTATCCCTTGCTGTAATGCTCTCTCACTCTCAAGCCCACTGCCGAAGGTAGCTCTCAGGATATTTTTGACTTGATGGGCCAGACACCATTCCTGGTGTCTAAACAGGTAGATGTCAGAGATGTCCACACAGGGGATCCTGAGGCCATTCCTGTGGGAGTGTGGGGTGGGAGGGAGCCAGCAGCCTGTCCTTGCCTCTTCCCAGCTGTGCTCTGCTTCCACAAACCCTAGTTTAGTTACCAAAAAGGGCCATGAAAATGCATTACAACAAACTCAGATAAATGTTACAATTGAATATTAAGCTACAGAAACAAAATTAGGTGGCTCATGTATGTGGCAATAAATCCTTTCACAGGACTTTGAGTTAACGATTACATTCTGCAGCTCCTTCAGCAGCCTAAATTGGCTCTATTTAGCTCATAAAGGCAGGATGGATCCTCATACACATAAAAAATGGAATAAATGCACTTCTTCGAAAAATGATAATCTGACAGATTAATATATTTTGGGGTTTTTTTCCAGGATATTTTATCTTCTTCAATAAAATTTCATTAAGATGATACATCTACATATAGGTACATCCACATGTATAGACAAAAATATTAAATTAAGATTCCTGTTGGTTTATTTGCACCAGTTTCAACACAAGCTTATTCTCAGAATGATAATTCCTGCACACAGTTGGAAGAATGAGATAAGCTCTCCTGCTCACATGTTTTTGTAAGCTAAATGTCATAAAGAAGAGGTGAAATTCCAGAATAAAGCTCACCTCTAATTAGTGTACTGCTTTGAACACTGAGTTCATTTTCTACTAGGTTACAGCTTTCTAAATGTTCCAAAGCAGATGCACCTCATGATTCCTCTACCACTTACTCTAATGCATAGAGCACTTTACCCCTCTGAATTGGCACTTTAAATCACTCTACTCACTGCTCCTCATTACATGCACACATGCACCACACTCTGGAGCTGATCCGACCAGGAAAATCAGAATCACTTCTTTCTTCCCCCTGCCAAATGCCCTCTACTGCTACAGAGCCCTGTTTCCACATTCTTGATTACCTGTGTCTCATAGAACAACAGCCCTCAATGCAAAACACAGGAATGTGCTCCAAGAAAAAATCAAAACAAGCTTAAAACCAGCCAATTTTTCCTAAAATGACAAGTTTTCTTTGCATGATGTTTGATAATGTTACAGAGGATGAAAATTAATAAATATTTTTACTACCTCAAGGCTTAGAGTTTGGTTTTAGTTTCTGTTTGGAAGTTTTTTTAAGTTATGAGCTGCAGATATACAATTACAGAGTTACAGAATGGTTTGAGTTGGATGGGAACTTTGAAATCATCCAGTTCTACTCCCTGCCATGGGCAGGGACACCTACCAGGTTGTTCCAAGCCCCTTCAACCTGGCCTTGGACACTTCCAGGAATCCAGGGGCAGCCACAGCTTCTCTGGGCACCCTGTGCCAGGGCCTACTCACCCTTACAGGGAAGAATTTCTTCCCAATATCCCATCTAAACTAATCCTTTTTCAGGGAGTTCTAAACTTATGAGTTGTTAGGTCGATGTCTGTAATAAACTTGCCGAATGGAGAAGAAATTAATGTGCCTCAGAGAAATTGTTTATTAAAAGTGGTCATATGAAGGGCTCATCAGAGAAATTGTTTATTAAAAGTGGTCATATGAGGGGCTCATAACCCCTATCCTCTGAATATTCTGCAGTTGCCACTCTCTTTTGTTCCAAAATAAAATTCGAACTGCAGCAGCTCCTGTATTTCTAATCAGCATGGAAATTCAACATCCTGCCCATTTCCCTTGGGACTAATTAAGAAAAACATCAAAAAGTGGAGTGACTTTAATTAGCAATTTATGCAGCACGGTGTTATCATTAGCCTGCCCTGTAAGCACCACCCTCATCACAGCCATAATGATGGGGTAAATGGAGCTGTCCATATTGACCCCACAGAATAAGGAGTTCCAAAGCCAACTGGATTTCACAGGAATGCAGTGGAGTCAATGGGTGTGACTGCAGATCCCAACAGCCTCACAGAACTCTGAGCCCACCTGATTGAGACCACAAATATGAATTTGTGTCTGTCTCTGTGAACTGGAGTGCTGCAATGAACTCAGGGAGGCAGTTTTAAAAAATCACAGTTGATGAAGAATACTATTATGAAATGTTTCTAGATTTAGTAAAAGGATTTCTTAAATCAGCTGTGAATTGGAAGGAAGATTGAAAAAAGTTCCCTCCATGGAATAGAAGTATATGACCCTTCCAGGGATGGGGAAGCCACAGCTTCTCTGGGCACCTTGTGCCACCACCCTCACAGGGGAGAACTTCTTCCAAATATCTAACCTAAACTCAGTGTGAAGCCATTTTTCCTTCTCCTGTCACTACAGTTCCTGATGAATTGTCCCTCTCCAGCTCTCCTGGAGCCCCTTCAGGCACTGCAAGGGGCTCTGAGGTCTCCCTGGAGCCTTCTCTTCTCCAGGTGAACACCCCAAGCTCTCCCAGCCTGGCTCCAGAGCAGAGGGGCTCCAGCCCTGGGAGCAGCTCTGGGGCCTTCTCTGGACCCTCTCCAGCAGCTCCATGTTCTTCCTGTGCTTCTGCCCCCAGGGCTGGAGGCAGTTCTGCAGATGGGGTCTCACCTGAGGGGAAAGGCAGACAGGCAGAATCCCCCCTCCCCTGCTGCCCACACTGGGGGATCAGCCCAGGGCTGATTCCAGCTCACATCTTCAGCACCGTGAAGATCCTTCACCTTTGATCATGTCTTTGCAAAGACCTTTCCTATTATAAAGTTATAGCTCCTCTCATTCCAGAAGACCTGCATTAATTTGGAACAGGAATCTTGGCCCAAAACTCACAAACATTGATATTTGTATGTGCTATTGTACAGCCAGCACTGAGCTGTTCTAATCAACCAAGGGTAATTTAGATTCACCAACAATACTCACAAATGTTGCACAATGTCACAAAGGATCAAATGCAAATGCACATTTCTTCTCAGCCACTGAGAAGCATTTAAAAATAAATTAAACAGCAGATCTCATCTTCTCCCAAATATAAATATGCAAACTGATGCAAATTGCTTGCTCCTGACCCGGGAACATGATGGCCAATTGCCTGACCTGTGTTCACAAAACAATATTTCATATCATTGGCTGTTCACAGGGAGTGCATTTGAAATTTTTGTGGCATCAGGATAAAAATCAGAATGAGCATACGCTTCTTAGAGCACTTCAATCACTTCTGATTTCCTAGGCAGTGTCTGTGCCTACCAAAGCATGAAGCCTGGAATATATTAGCAAAGTATTAATTATGGTTGAAACCCTCAAACAGATTTCAACACTTAGCTGTCATCAAAATGGTGGCAAGAGTCATCCTCTAGCAAAAATCATTGTGTGGCAGCAAATGTGGTAAGACCTCTAATATTTCTTAAAGAAAGTTGTAAAAAAATATATGAATCATGTTGTGTACTAAATTGAAGAACAAAATACAATAATAAATCTGCTAACTGGAAGAGGGTTTTGTAAATGTAACACTAACTGAATAGAGAAAGAGATTCACAGAATGATTTTGGACTTTAAAGATCATCTACTTCCAGCCCTCAGTTCTATATCTGCACCACTACTGAAAACAAATCCAACACCATTTCTAATCCCATCATATACATATACATATACATATACATATACATATACATATACATATACATATACATATACATATACATATACATATACATATACATATACATATACATATACATATACATATACATATACATATACATATACATATACATATACATATACATATACATTATTTTAATCCACAAACTTACCTTTACTGCAAATAAAATCCAAACAGAGAATAAAATTATAATTTTCTCATGTGCAATGCAAAATTCCCTCCTGCTGGCGGTGTCTAAATTTATTTGTTGCTTCCTGGTCATGCTGAGGGTCTCAAAATTGAATAATAAATATAATAAAAAGCTGCTATCTTTTCAATATGATAGAAGCTATCATCAATTCTTAGGTCTGTCCAGTTTAAACAATAATGACATAAATAATAAGAATAATATCAATACTGATAGCAACATTAGTGATTTAAAAACACTAAAATCACTTGTCAAAATATTACTGTTATTTATTATTATTATTAAGATGGTTATGACAACATCATTATTATTATTATTTTTGTTATTGTTATTGGTGTTGTTATTGTTATTATTGTTATTGTTATTGTTATTGTTATTGTTATTACTGCTGGTCTAGTGGAAGGTGTCCCTGCCCATGGCCAGGGGTTGAGTTATATTACTTATTAAAACAATGTACACATGTAAAACAGTATACATGCTTTCCTAATGTGCTCCATGAATTGTGGAAGAGATTTCCCAATAACCAGCCAAAAAGCCTTATTTCAGTACTATGAAATGCTTTCCTTCCTTTAATATTGAGAGCTTTTAACAATCTAATTTTTCTATAGATTCATCTAAACTGGATATAAACTCTGAATTATTAGTAATGGTTCACTGGGATATGATCTTGGAACTGTGAGAAACACATTCCAGTAGATGATATGAACTTCAGGCCTTTCTTTCCTGCAAAGAGCTGTTAAAAATATTTTATTAAGCATGTTTGAAGGTAGTAACAATCTCCTACAGCCACTGTCATTATCCTCTTGATTCCCCATTGCCTTAAACCAGCAATTAGAAGTTGATGAGAAAAATACAGGAACAATAATAGTTAAAGATCAATTAGGGATCCATGAGGCTGAGGAGATTAAATATTTATTAAAATAACAACAACCTTTCAAATAATAGTTCAAACTTCATTACTTTAATCTGTTTTGGAGCTGCTATTTTCTGCCTCACTTCCCTGTAATTGCAAATTGCACCAATGTCAGGGAATGTCTCGCACCAAAATACATAAAAACATAAAGTGTTTATGTTGCAGTGACAGTGCTGAGATTTTGTAAACAGATTGGAACAGGTTTATTTTTTATTTGCCTGCACATTTCTAAACTGCTTTTCTTGTGTGAAGTGACAAAAATCTCCCACTTACCTAAATTTAACTGGAATTTCCAGCATGCATTCATAACCCTCCCTCTGCAGACAGATGGACAAATAACCACAGGCTTGATGTTCTCTTCAGCAGCAGACCTAGAGAAAGGAAATTAGGAAGCTAGGTGTAACGCAAGAAAGGTTTTTGCAGAAGGAGCAGAGCTACTCTCTAGAATTCAGTGGGAAAAGTGACAGTTGGTGGAATGTTTCTGTGGAAGCGCTGTGGGGTAATGAGGGTGGCACCTCTGGTTTCTGTCCCTGCTTAGGTGAAAAAAAAAGTACTCTTTCTCAAACATAACACAAAAATGTCTCTAATTCATTTAAAATGGTCATTTAAACCAAATCCTGACAGAATTTGGGGCCAACAGATACAAGTTTTGGCATCTATAAAGGCAAAATATGAAAAAATAATTCATTAGGATGGCAAAAGGGAAAGGAAGGGAGCATCATTAAAAGAGAGCACACTGCTCCTGACAGTAAAGTCAGATTTGATCCTTGTGGATTCCTTCCATCTCAGGAGATTCTAGGATGTAAAATTCAATGAAAACATTCCTCACTGGGGCAAAAGTGAGCACACAGCCTGTGGTGGCTGGAGAAGCCATCAGGGCACAAGGGAACACTTCACACTCTGGAGCTCTAGACTAGAACCCAGAGACTATGGCAGCAAGATGTGAAGATGCCACAAATCCATCATTCCATTTGGGCATGGCGTGGTGATATGGACGCACCAAGTGGCATTTTTTTTCTTGACACAGTTTTCTATATAAACTTTGCTTAGTGCTGTATGAACTGGGTTTAGTGTTTTGTATCACATTTACTTTCATATGTATTTGTTTTATATACTGTTTCTAGAAGTTTATATACTGTCTGATATAATTTTTTCAAGTGTTTTGTTATACTTTGTGTGTGTGTGTCCTCAGCACAGCAGGGACAGGGAGCTCCTGGAGCGGGGCCAGCAGAGGCTGGGCAGCTGAGGAAGGGCCTGGAGCATCGCAGTGCCCAGGAAAGGCGGAGGGAGCTGGGGCAGCTCAGCCTGGAGAGGAGTCCCAGCTGAGAGGGGCCCTCAGCCCTGGCTGTCCCTGGCTGCAGAGAGGGGCAGAGCTGGGCCCGGGCTCTGCTGCGGGGCCCAGCAATGGCAGCAGAGCCACGGGCCGGGCCTGAGCCCAGCAATTCCCCCTGCACAGGAGGCAGAGCTTCTGCCCTGGGCAGTGCCCAGCCCTGAGCACATTGTCCAGAGAGGCTGGGGAGTCTCCTCCCTGGGGATAGTCCAGAGCCCTCTGGACACACTCCTGTGCCCTGTGCTCTGGGATGGCCCTGCTGCAGCAGGGAGGTGGCACCAGATGAAGCCACTGTGGGCCCTTCCAGCCTGGCCCAGGCTGGGACTCTGTGATTCTTTGATTTGGAAGCAGCACTTGGACATCTCCTTGTCAAACCCAGAGCCGTCCTCAGAAAATCCTTAGAAAAGACATGAGAACCTGGAGATATTTGAGAGGAGAATGGTTTAGTGTGAACACTGCACTTTCAGAGATCATGGAATGCATCGATTTTTTAAGCAACCTTTCAATTGTGAAAGTTGATTTCTACTTTGGAAAAAACCAGCATGATCCAGAGAAAGTGACAGAAATGGGCAACCTGCATAAGTTCCAAATGAAAGACCAAAATTACTTTCTTATCTGTGGAGACACAGCTGGAAAAGATGGATTAATTTGGTATTCATGCCTCTTCCAAACAGAAGAAGACTTTCAGACAAAAGTAATTGGAAATCCTTTGAATATTGTCTGTGGTTTGTGGTATATTTTAGATAAAATTTATTCCAAAAGTATATAGAAAGTACTTAGTAAAGTTATATTTCCTGTTGCTCCTAAATATTCCAATCAGATATTGTTCTGATGCAAGAACTGCCTGGAGAAGAGAAGGTTTTGGGTGACCTAAGTCTGGACTTCCAGCACCTGAAGGAGCTGACAGGAAAGATGGAGAGAGAATATATACAAGGGATGGACAGGAGAAGAGGGATGGTTTCCTACTGCCAGAGGATGGGGTCAGATGGGATATTGGGAAGGAATTGTTCCCTGTGAGGGTGGGAGGCCCTGGCACAGGGTGCCCAGAGAAGCTGTGGCTGCCCCTGGATCCCTGGAAGTGTCCAAGGCCAGGCTGGACAGGGCTTGAAGTAACCTGGGCCAGTGGAAGATGTTCCTGCCTTCAGGTGGCACTGGATGACCCACAAATCCCTTCTAATCCAAACTATTCTGGGATTCTGGGGTTCTTGGTAATGATGAAGTCAGGAAACATTGGGTTTTCCACCTGTTTTAAGAAGGATGTGTTAAAGCTTAGTTAAATACAAGAGGCCACTGTAGCTAGGTTGCTCAGAAATCATTTAGGGCCAAGAAAGCCTTTAAGTGGGGTCTAGTTTTGCAGTGCTGGAGATTTATTTAATCAGGACTGAGGTGCACAGCAGTTATTTTTCCAACTCTTCTGAAAGGAACACAACTTCAAGATTTCTTTTTTGAGCTAGACATATCCATAACAATTAACAACTACCAATAACAGAGTAAAACCTTTAGTGATTGCATCAAATCTGTAACTGTTCCCTGTGCGGATCTGAGCTACATAGTGACACACAAGTAAATTCTGAGTAATTTGGCTTGTCCCACCCACCTTCTAGGTGTCCAGGGGGAGAAAATCCTTTGTTTCACTTTGTGATGGAGATCTCTTGGGACTAAAGACACAATTTGTGCATTCTAACAGCACCACAGGACAGGATTTCTTTTATTAAGTCTTCCTCTCGTTCCCCAAAATGTATAAACCACCTCTAACAGGTACCTTTATATATTCATTTTCACAGGATGGGGTGTTTTGCTGTTTGGGTTTTTTTTTTCTGCTAAGAAGATTAATCCCAGTTCCACTTGAACTGAACTCATGATGGAAACAAGAAATTTCATATCTACTAAGAGTAATTTTATTGTCACCTTAACCATTTTAGGAACAGAGATCAAGTGAGGCACAGACACAATGATTTGCAGAAATCATGAGGAAAAAATAAAGAAAGAATGGCAGTTGTTTTCACTGAAGACAGGACATGAGAAAAGGCTTTTTCAAAGAGGCAGATACAGTTTTCTGAGCCTACAATATATGATGGTATTCAAAAATTTATAGACATAAACTGCCTTGAAATACTCAAATCAGGAACAAGGCAGACTTTGAGACTTTCAGAACTCCTGTATGATCACATCAACAGATGCTTCTCAAAGTCTTTTACTTTCTCTAGTCAGACTTTTTTACTATTTTTACAGCCTTCTTAAAAACAGATGACAGCTCAAATCCATGCTTTCCTGAAAGAAATCTTATTACACTTCAGGCTCCCCTGTCACATCTTCAAGCAATTTAAGCCACTCCTTCCCCTGTACTGATCCTAGCAAAACTACTTCCACAGAGATAATTTTTATTCTGTAGGTATTTTAGCCTGTTATGATAGACCAGAGTTTGCAGCTGATATATTGTCTTTTATTTCTTTGAGGAAACCTCTGGTGACCCTGATATTTAATGTTATCAGATTGGAGTAGTGCGCCATTAGTAATTTCTGAGCTTGGCTGTTTCGTTCCCTTTCCAGAACCACCTCTCCACGTTGCTTTGCTATTCCCCATTTCCAAAAGTTGAGTGCATAGAGAGGAAAATGTAAATGAAAAAGTTCCTAATGCAGTCTGGCTATGGCATGATTACAACTAGGTTAAATGTATTAGTTCTCCACATATTACACTAGAGGTCATGCAACATCTAATTTATTTCCTTGACTTTCACATTTCACAGTCCCCTGAATGTAATTCCTTTCAATTTTTCCTGCTGTCGGTAATTGGTGTGCCACATATCCCTCTCCTCCAACAGACTCCCTCTGATTATCCTGGCACTGCATTCTGTGTATCCATTAACAATTAGGGATCATTCTTTCCCCTAGGCCTGCTTTCCATTTCTCTCTCTCTCACACTCATTCATTTGGTAAGGGCACCAAGTCCTCATATATTTAATGTTTAGAAAGGTTGGTATTTTCTTAAGAAGGAAAAAACTTGACCCCACGAAACTTCACAGTGGCTGAGGTTGTCTTTCAGCCCTCACTTTTTGTCTTGTATTTCACCTTCTCCTGTGATGTCTTCCAGTGCATTCAGAAAAGTCTCCTATAATGAAAGCGGGTATTTCACCTCATCTTTAAATGCAAGTGACAAAGAAATGTAAAGTTGAGATTATTTTGTAAACTGTTTCAGTTTTGTTTTCAATTTTGTTTTCAGCTCTCAAAGCTCTCCTTGCCACTTTTATTGCTTTCTTGTAAAGGTTCTCAGGGTCTGCATCTAGTGGTAGCACCAATTTTGTGATCATGGGAGTCTGAGTTCCAGCAAGCAGGTATTTCTTACATCTAACAGCAGAGAAACTGATTTGTAATTTCTTGAAATAATCTGTGCAGATCATGGTGGCAAAGACCCTCTCACTGTTCCCCAGCTCCCAGTGGTTCAGCATTCTATGCGAATGAGACTCAGTCTTTTACATATCTCTTAGTTATTCCCAGGTTTTAATCCTGTCCCTGGAAGAACTAAGATCTCTTTGCACTCGACCTCTCTCTGTAATTTTTCTTCCCACTTCCCCAAGTTCTGAGAACCTGTTTTGTTGTTCTCTTGGCAGCTGACTGAAATCATTCTTCCTTGGCTTTCACATTTGAACCGGAATTTATGTGAAGAAGGACCTGCAAGTCCAAAACAGGGGAGATTGTGGAAGGAAAAAGAAATTAATGGGGATGTTCATTCCAGCCTCCCTTCTCTCTTGGCAAATTCTCCTCTCCTCATCCCTGCTACTTTTGCCATGTCAACCCTATCTGAACCTATTTCTGTGGAGTTTTGAAGTCTTGAGTTGGATAATTCAAAAAGACAAAAGACATTTGCGCTGTCCTGTCATATCAGGGCTGCTGAAATATTCCTCTATGAGGCTGGACGTCTCCTCTCAGAAATGTTCTGACATTAGTAAAAGGTGCATTTGTCAAAGGATAGTAATACAATGGAAATATAGGACTCACAATCTGCCTTTGAGGGGATTTCACAGAGCTGGGAAACCTCCCAAGCAAGTGATCAATTCAGAATTAACTGTAGGTTTTTTAAAATTCAATTCCATTTTGATTTCCAGATAGTTTTCCTGCTGAAACATTCCTTTCTGCAATATCATTTGCCTGTAAAGAATGAAAATTACTGTTTTGATTTTATTTAGAGAAATCCAAAAAAACCCTTCCCATTTCAATAGGACCTGTTGGCTTTTGGGTTTTTCTTAGGCCCTTGCCCTTGCCCTTGCTCTTGCTCTTGCCCTTCCCTCTTTCCCTATTCTCTTTGCCTCCCACTTCCTCTTTCCTTTCCTATTCCCTTTCTCTTCCCTTTCTCCCTCCCCTTACCCTTTATTTTCTTCCTTTATCCAAAGGACTATTTAATTAATTTTTCAAATCAGATTTAATGTCTTTCTCTATTATCTGCTGAAAATCTAATTTTTAGGAATCAGATCCATCCCAATTGCTCATGGCTGTGTATTTTCATTAAATATTTTATCCCAAAATCTGCTAAGTCACAGATATTGTGGGAATGAAAAAGATGGAAAATAATTAAATCAAAGTATAAAAATGCCAGATGGACACTCCCTCTTCACAAGAAGCCACACAAAAAAATAAGGGGAAATGGGTACAAGTTACTGCTGGGGATATTCTGACTGGATACCAAAGGGAAATGTTTCACAATGAGAACAGTCAGCTATTGGAATGATCTCCCCATGGAAGCAGAAGATTCTCCAACACTGGACACATTTAAGTTTTGTCTTGCTGGGGTGTTGGGCCTTCCTGTCCAGACCAAGAGCAGCTGGACCAGATGACCCTTGACATTCTTTCCAGCCTGGTATTGCCTGATTCCATGATGTAATGCCCTTCAGGATAGCAGAGGACTCTTGTTTTTGGAGTACAGGAAGCCATCGGGGTCTCCTGTGAGATTTTGCCCTCCTGCACTGGGGCTCTTGTCTTGCAACCACTTTCACCACAATGAAATAAGTCACCAAATACCAAACATGATCACTGTTCCACTCTACTGTTCTTAGAATCACTAGCCTGGAAGAGTTTGGGTT
Organism: Anthoscopus minutus; assembly: GCA_013399455.1. Classification (NCBI taxonomy): domain Eukaryota; kingdom Metazoa; phylum Chordata; class Aves; order Passeriformes; family Paridae; genus Anthoscopus; species Anthoscopus minutus. Next base: position 24,165 of record VWYI01013695.1, on the reverse strand, counting down.
GGAAGGACCTTAAAACCTATCCAGTGCCACCCCCTGCCATGGGCAGGGACACCTTCAACTATCCCAGGTTGCTCCAAGCCCCATCCAGCCTCGCCTTGGACACTTCCAGGTATGGGGCGTACCTTCAATTCAGGAATTTCTTCAATTCCCTCTATGCACAGCTGCCTCTTTAACTGCTCTGAAGTAGCAGATTGCCAGCTAATACTGCAGCAATTACCTTTAAACAACCCATGCCCATAAAACCTTGGAGATCACTTAGCCTTTCTCTCTTCAGGAGAGTCAATTGCTGCTTTTTCAGGATGCTGCAGTCCATTGAAATCTGGGGTAACATACTGCAGCAGTTACTGAACATCAGCATTTCCCTTTGCCTGGCAGGGAGAACAAATCACAATTCAAATTAACCTCGCTGTGTAATGAAATTTTGTTACGTGTCATTATGTTATATTATATAGTATCTATAAATCAATCCTAGCAAGCCATTTGCTTCAATGACAGATTTTGTGTGTGACACAGTGAAGGTGGAATCCTCCCAAGGAATAATTTTTCAAATAACAACGAATTCCAAACTGGAAAACATAGAATTTTGTAAACAACAGCATTTTGGATGCTCAAAACACTTATTTTAAAGAACCAATGGAGACAATTCTTTCACAATGTATTTAATGTAATTTAATTCCAACAAGGAGATTGGTTTTCCTGACAGTCTTCTGGAGGGAATTGTGCTCAAATGTCCCCAAATCCAGCTGTCACACTTCCTTCCCTGCTCTTGGACAGTGTCACAAAGTTCCTCCTATCTGAAGTGTCATTCTGGGTTACCAGAACCTCAAGCAATTTGTTTGTAGTTTAGCAAGAACATTTCCAGGCTTCTGCTTCAGAAAAATCTATCTACAAGCAATTTTGATGTTTGAAGTGCTCTGCTGCATTCAAAGGTGTTGCCTTAAAAGGTTTTTAATTGATTGCTTGAAATGTTTCAAAATTAATTGGGTGTGTTGCTTCCTGGGCATTTTGCTTTCCCAACTGTTGTGTTACACACATATTTCAGTGTACAGGTAGAACTTTCAGTAAGACTGGTTTTATGTTTCCAAGCCAATATTTTTCAAAATGCTATGGAGTAAAAAAAAAAGAAAACTAAATGAGAGAAAATGTGATTTTTTAGGGAAAACCTAATTTTTGCAGTTTGCTTCATTCATACTTAGATTCTTCCCACACTTTAAAGAGCATAATTAACCAAAAGTGAATCTGGCCTGATTCACCATAATTTTCTCTGGGTTTATGTGGAGTAAGCGTTGCTTTAAATACCACTACAAAAGCATAAAGCTAAAATAAGGCAGTAGTAATTCAATTCCAACACCCATCCCAGGTAGTAAAAATGTCTGTAGGGGAAGAGCTTAAAATATATTCAGATAAATAAATGCTTCAACCACCAAACACACAGAGGTTTATGATTATTCCTGGTCCATGGCAGACTTCCCATCCTTGTCCCTGGGAGCTTTGGACATGAGCTGAGGACAGGCTCTGCCTCACAGACATCATAACATCTTCAGCATTTGGAATTTTCTGCTTTATCTTCCTTGGCACTGATGGAGGAATCAGATTTGCAAAACCAGAGTGCAGAATCTGTTTAGCGCTCAGGTTGCTCAGTAATTCCTAGCAGCCAAACCCATTCCTGGTGCAGCTCCATTTGTTCCCCATGAAATTATATGCGCTGAATTTTGCCCAAAGTGGTTAAAAGCTTGAGGAGCCATTAATTTTTGTAAATTTTGGAGGCACTACGAACATGAGAAGGAGAGGGGTTAGTGATGTAAATTGGGAGGCAATGGATAAGAAAAGGATTTAATTAAGGGTAATGGGGAAGCATTAAGGCAAAGGAAATTTGCCAGGAGGTTGATTTAAAAACATATACAAATTCTCAGTGCTCTGATCAATTTAACTGTTCAGTAGGCACCAGAATAATGTTGGAGTCCCACTGTTTCAAGCAATTAAATGCATGTGTTTGAAATAGCAAAACCACATAAACGACAAATAGAATGTGACACTGGTCTCTTTCATCATCAGATGCCTCTGCTTGGAAGTTTTTTGCCAGCAGGAAGACAAGACCTGGAAAAAATATGATAATATTGCCAATTACTTGGATTATTAATTTGTCATCTTTGAGTATAGTTTTGTTTTAAAATTTGGTTCCAACTGTTCTAACAAAATACAATTAAGTGAGCATAACAGGAGAAGGGAGAACAGTTTTAAGCTGAAGGAGAGCAGGGTTAGATGAGATTTTGGGAAGAAATTCCTCCCTGTGAGGGTGGCGAGGCCCTGGCACAAGGTGCCCAAAGAATCTGTGGCTGCCCATGTCCAAGGCCAGGTTGGATGGGGCTTGGACCAACCTGGGCTAGTAGAAGGTGTCCCTGCCCATGACAGGGGTGGGATTGAATGAGCATTAAGGTCCTTCCAACCCAAACTACTCTTTAAGATTCTATAAGAGCAGAATTTTAGTTCAACTTCCTTAAGTGAAATTTTTTTCCTGTTTTTTTTTCCTTTGCTTTTCTTCTCTGCAAGCAAACTGCAATTAAACACATTCCTGAAATACCGAAGAAAGCAGTAAGATTTTCCAAAGTGCTCTGTAAATTGGATGAATAATCATCAATATAAAAAATTCCCACTTTCTATGGTGCATCTTTGGTTGAAAAGCCCTTTATGAGCTCCATACATAAGTTTATAGCTGCTTATTTACATCCCATTCCATGAGTATTAAATGCCATTGATTTCCCCATTTGGACACATCATTAAAGGACAAGGCAGACACCTCTGCTTTCGAGAGAAATTATTGAGTGAGGTGATAAAAAGGGAGAAGATTAAGAAGGCTACTTGCAAGAGAGAGGCACGTGGAGCTGAGGAAGTATGTCCCCGCAATTCCTCAGCTGTCACCTCATAGCCAGCTGACAACATCAATGGAAACACCCTCAGTTCCACGGCAGGGAACTTGGCCCTGATGGCATCACACAGGTGATGGCCAATTGTCACACATGACCATTCCATGGGGTTCCCAGCTTGGAAAGCCTGGCAAAGAATTGCTTGGTTTGGCAGTTTGGGGTTTTTTTTTCAGCACCCCTCTGTTCCAGGCATTCATTCATCATCCTCAGGTGGATCAAGGTGCTTTCACGACCAAAACTTTCCCAACACACCTCAGTCAAGTGAAATCACTCCTGTAATTAATTTGTTTCACTTTAATATTGATAGAAAAACACTTAAAATTTGGATAGTTTAAGATATGTTTTTCCCTGATTATTTTTCATTGCAAAAATTATTCTGGAGGTGTTCACTGAACTTATTTTTCCATCCTCTCCTGTTTGACAACATGATTTTGTGCAGCAGACTGGTGACCCAGACACTGGTCATGTAAAAAGAAAATCCAAAAAGATGCATAGGATGAACATGAATTTGAATTGAAATCAGATTAAATTGAAACACAGCATCTTTAGACAAAGAAAAAACAATTCTTACGTGAATGTGCTGATTTAAGGAGGACATTACTTGTAGAGGACATTATGGATTGATACAGACGTCAGTGGGATGAGAAATAAGAAGAGCCCAAATGAACAGTTCAGGTCTTCCTGCAGAGGCTATTAACTGTGTTGTGACCTTTTGAGCAGGACTCTGTGAGATAAGAAGAGACAGATATGAGCCAAAAGACCTCCTTATCTCAGATCTCATTATCTTTCAGGCTCACAGTCATGGGTCAGGTCAAGAGAAAGAGACATAAGATATTACACTGTATTTGATGGTTCTTCATGGCAACATTGAGCCTAATGCAGGGCCAGTGCAGAAGACACAGCATCCCTCTGTTTCCCAGAGAAATGTCAGGCATTTCCTGCTTCTCAGCCCTTATCCTGTTCCTCCCAAACTTCCTGGAATCACTTGATTTAATCCCTCTCAGCACTTTCTCAGCCACCTTCTGCCATTTTCTCCTGGCACAGACTTTTCCAGAGACACTTCTACAGCAGTTTACCTTTCATAGCATGTTTAATAACACACTCATATAATATAAATTAAAAAACCTTTCAAACAAATAAAATTATAGGTAAAATACTTGAGCCACAAATAAAATAATATTTTTTTTAATCCTTTCAAGTAGCAGATTCTTCTATAGCATGAGAAATGTTTTCTCATATGTTCCCTCAGTTTTATTTGTATGTCCCTGGATGCCATCTCCCCTCTCTTGGTTAAGGACTGTTCTTACAACTTCAGATTTATGGAAGAATTTTTATCTATTTTTCTAAGGAGAGATTTTGACAGTCCAGCTCCAAAATTATGAGTGTTCACCCATCATTATTCTGTTTACTGAAGTAAGGCACTTAGGTTTTTCAGGGAAGTGATGTGTAAGACCCACTATAGTCTCTTTTAGGCTGGACAATTTTCATGGAATCCCAGAACTGTTTGGGTTGGAAAAGACCCTAATGCCCATCCAATGCTACCTCCTGTCATGAGTGGGGACAATTTCCACTATCCCAGGTTGCTCCAAGCCCTGTCCAACCTGGCCTTGGGCACTTCCAGGGATCCAAGGGCAGCCACAGCTAAAGTTGTTTCCTCAACTCATCCACAAGCAGTGGGATTTTCCCCTCTCTCTAAGCTCATGTTCCCATTTTCTGTCTGAGCCCATCATCTCAGCTGATCTTGTAGGTGCTCTTCTCTGGTGTGGTTTGCTCAGCTGTGGAAAGCCAAGCTGTCTCCAACTTACTCCTAGTATTTTTGCCTAATCCTTTTCCAGTGTCAGCTCTTGATGTCTGCCCTGTGCCTGCAGGGACCTGAGCTGTGCCCAGTTCCCACCACTGCTCCCCTCTCTGTCACACCTACAGTGGTTCTCCTGTCCCTCCTCCACTCCCTGCACCCCATCTCCCCTTATGGGACCCTGAATGTGTCCTTCTAGGGTGTCGTGTCCCTGGCACAACTCAAGCACTACTAAAAATCTTGCCAGTGTATCCAATAAAGATCAAAAATCCCGTCATTCCACACGGACATTTTAGAGAGTCTGTTCTGCCCTGGCAGGTCAGCTCATTTTATGAGTCACCTGCCACAATTTTATTTTATCTCAGTGAAGCCAGAAGGAATAGAAATGGCAGGAACCTGCTTCAAATGTCAAACTCATTAGGCTTTTAAACAAATTACTTTAAACCGAAGTTATATATTTTTAGCAGAAAGCACAATAATTTTGTATTTGTTGCAAGTCATCCACTGGTATGTGCTCACAACTGTGAAATAAAGATGAGTAGATAAATGAGGATAATTTTTATTTCCTGCTATGTTAACACTGCTGTTATTCTCTCTTTTCCTTAATGGCTGGTGTGGGTATGATTTTAGAAGAAAAAGAAAGGTAAAAAGTAACCTAGTCAACTCCCTGCACCCTTTAACCTATGTTTGAACTGCAGAACCAGCACCACAACTCATCATTTTACCTACACGAAGGCAACAATTACAGGATTTTTCATTGCACCCAGTGTTCTGCCTCCTGATTGTCTCATTGCAATATTGCAGTATTGATAGGACAATCTCTGAGCTGCTCTGTAATATTTTATTCCACCAAATGTAATCTGCTGTTATTGCCTAATACTTCTGGTAGCACTGTGCTGATCTGTCTCTGTGATAGGGAGATGGTGCCCAGAGGAACAGCCCCAAAAGGGTTCATTTCCTCATCTACCCAGTTCATAAAACACATACCTCATATTGTCAACTAAAACATGAGTCAGAGGTCCAGAGGAGTTGCAAATACTGGCTCCAGGTTAAGTCTCTCTGGGATCCATGAATCCATAAGTAAAAGAGGGAGCAAATCACTACATAGATTCCAACTGGAATATAAGAGGCAGCTAAAAAAGGGGCTTTTGTGAATGGAAATTGAAGCTCCTGGAGCTCAGTCATGCTGTCAGATGTTTAACTTCCTAGTGTGAGAGGAAGTCATTTAGCCAGGAGGGAATTAACAAAGAAATGCTTTCATAATTGCAGTTTTAAATTGTTTCTCTTATCATCAAATTATAATCATGCATGGAAGCAACAGAGAGAAAGAAGTTCAGAACATGAGGAAGCATGAGCAGGATGATTAGCATGTTTTCCCTGAGGATCCAGCAAGAGAAACACAGCGCAGTTTAAAGATCGGGGTAGAATTGCTGGGCTTGAAAAGGAAAAAAGATTTGCAGTGTGAAACTTGTTTAAACCAAATCCATTAGGCATATTTATATTGGCATAAATAGTTTCACATTTTCTACATTTAATTCTCTAAGTGATTCGAGTTCTGGGGGTGCTTCCATTTTCAGCAGTTGATTAGACACCTTTAAAGAGGAGTGTTAGAACAACTTGAGAATAATGTTTTGTCAAATGTTAAAAGCATTTGAAATCACTGCTGCTTCTTTCAATGATCAGCTTAACCAGTGCCTAAACTTGGATTTTTATAGAAGAAAATTAACTTTGTCTTGATGACATAGTAATTCCTTCAGTGTTCAGTTCTTCCATATATATTTTTCCTCCCCCAAAGGGAATGAATAAATGACTTAGGACAAATATAACAAAAGTCAAGTCCCTCTTGCCCCACAATTTATCATAAATCATGTGGATATATGTTTATATTTTTTAAAAAATCAAGAAAAAAACAAAAGATGAGTAAGGTTGGAAGAGATGCCGGTGAGTCTGTCCTCCCTGCTCCAGCAGGGCCATCCCAGAGCACAGGGCACAGGAGTGTGTCCAGAGGGCTCTGGACTATCCCCAGGGAGGAGACTCCCCAGCCTCTCTGGACAATGTGCTCAGGGCTGGGCACTGCCCAGGGCAGAAGCTCTGCCTCCTGTGCAGGGGGAATTGCTGGGCTCAGGCCCGGCCCGTGGCTCTGCTGCCATTGCTGGGCCCCGCAGCAGAGCCCGGGCCCAGCTCTGCCCCTCTCTGCAGCCAGGGACAGCCAGGGCTGAGGGCCCCTCTCAGCTGGGACTCCTCTCCAGGCTGAGCTGCCCCAGCTCCCTCAGCCTTTCCTGGGCACTGAGATGCTCCAGGCCCTTCCTCAGCTGCCCAGCCTCTGCTGGCCCCGCTCCAGGAGCTCCCTGTCCCTGCTGTGCTGAGGGTCCAGAGCTGGACACAGCACTGCAGAGGTGCCTCCAGGGCTGGGCACAGGGGCAGGGTCATTCCCTCACCTGCTGGGAATGTTCTTCCTGATGGATCTCAGGATCCCGTTGTCCCCAGCAGACGTTGTCCCCCAGCTGAGGAACAGTTCATTGTCCTCCAAGATCTCCAGGTCGCAGAGGTGCAGATTGTCATCCACTGCTGACCAAAAGGACATAGGACAGCCACATTATTCCTTTGTCCCAGACATGCCATCAACTGTGCTCTGCCCAACACTGGGTCCTTCTGAATATCCTGGAAAAAAGCAAAGGAGTTTTGAATTCTATAAACATTGGAAAATCCTTATGACATGCTAAGCCTTTCTCACTGAAATTATAGAAAGTGGTAATACACTCATTCTCAGATTTTTTTTTCTTTTATATTTTTATGTCCCTGCCATATATTAAGGGAACTTTGTTTCCTCTATTTACCCTTTTGTACAAACTTGGTTTGTTGGTAAAACACAATTTAACAACAGAAAAATTGGGAAATGTATGTGTCTGTGGGACTGTATGTTTTGTGTGACTGCCAACCCCATTTGGAGAAATTGGCCCTGTCTCTAATCTTGAATAGTGATGCACAAACTTCACCCACTCAGCTGAAAGGAAGAAATCCTTTTCTTCAGCTTTCAATAGACCTATAGATTCAAAAATAAGATTTTCCTTGGGAAGATGATAATAATGTGTCCACTGAGGCAGAAACAGTAGCACAGGAAGGTAAATCCAGCAGAGAAAATTTGACAAGTGGGCATAAAAAGTAGAATGGAAAGAGGGCAAGTAAAAGAACAGAATTCCATTGGAAGAAGGCCAGAATGTAAAATATGGTCAGGATATGGAGAAAGTTGAGGTACAATTTGTGATAAACAGAGTGGGATTGAGGGCATCCTCAACAGATTTGGTGATGACACAGAGCTGGGTGATGACACACCACCAGTGAAGGTGAGGGATGTGGCATCCAGAGGGACCTGAACAGGCTGGAAAGGTAGGACTGTCTGGACTTCTCGACATGCAACGGGGCCAAGTGCTACACTTGGATTGTGGCAATCCCAGACATGAACACAGACTGGGATGACGGGGCATTGAGAAGGAGAAGGACTTGGAAGTTGTCATGGGTGGAAATTGATGGCAGTTGTCATGGATGGACATGAGCCAGAACCATGCACTTCGGGCCAAAAAGCTGACTGTGCCCAGGGCTGATTCTCCAGCGTGGGCAGCAGGGAAGGGGGGATTGTGTCTCTCTGCCCCACTCAGGTGAGACCTCACCTGCAGAGCTGCTCCAGCATGGGAAGGATTTGGAGCTGGCGGAGAGTCCAGAGGAGGCATCAGGATGATCAGACGGATGGAGCCGCTCTGCTGGGAGGAAAGGCTGTCCTGAGAAGCTGTGGCTGCCCCTGGATCCCTGGAAGTGTCCAAGGCCAGGCTGAACAGGGCTTGGAGCAACCTGGGCTAGTGGCATGTGTCCCTGCCCATGGCAGGGGGTGGGACTGGATGGGATTTAAGATCCCTTCCATCCCAAACCATTATGTAATTCTACAAATCTATTAATCTAGTACTCCAGGCTTCTGTGGAAAGAGCAGCATAAAATCTGAAATTTAAGATATGGCTGCTGACTTTTCACTTCTGCAGAAGACAAGATTTGAGGCATTCTATGAAATTCAGGTCATTCCTGGACATAATACTATTTACTATATATACTATTTATTATAAAATATTTACATTGTTATTGCCCATGCTATAATTCTAAAAAAGGAAGTTTCTAATTAGTGATGTGCAGTTTGGGGAATCTGTCTTTTAACATGTTTAAAAAAGAATAACAAGTAACTGTTTTTGTCAACCCATGCAAAAGGAAGGGTATGTTTAGAAATTATCTCCATGATCCTCAAAATGTTTCTTGTAAACATCCCACGCTGCATGAGGAGTGTTGTAGGGACTGTAGAAGGAGTCACTAGACAAGCAATAGCCTTGTGAGGGAATGATAATTAATCTAACCAGGCATTTAGTGTCCTGGGGTGAAAGCAAACTCCCCCAATTAATCAGTGTGACATCCAGAGGTCACCACCAGCTCTTCAGACGTCTTTGCACCTCTGGATATGAAAGTGAGGTGACACATGATGAAACTGGATCTTGTGGCTTGCTCCTCATTGCTGACCTTTGTTGGAAGCTGCTCTTAGGAGGCTGCCAGCTGCTGTTCCAGGGATTTGGGGCTGGATAACACACACAGGTGCTCTCTGTATTGGCTGTAAACTATTTCCTGCCAGGGGCAGGCAGGCTCTACTCTCAGAAGATCAGCAATTTATCAGCACAGCCTTCAGGCAGCTATGGAGCTCGGAGTCTGAGGAATAACAGGAAAACAGCCCCGAGAAGATGTCAAAGCCTGAGACATGTTTGCATGGACATCTGGAGCTCTTACCCCTTCTACATAAAGCCAAACAATGCACAAAAACATTTCTCCCACAACACTTCTGCTGGGTCCTCCCTGCCAACCTCCCCATCCTGTCAGTAGCTGGGAGCCAACCAGTGGGACACCCATTCACAACTATCAGCCAGCTAGCCTGCCCTGCCTCCTTCCCCACCTTTCTAAAGCTGTTCACCCTTCTTAGAGCCTTAGAAAACCAAGTACTCAACTTCTAAAAGTACTCTGATGGTTTATGAAAAACACTGGTCTTGTACACCAAAGAGTGAGGATTATACCTCTTCTGGAATTCCACAGAACATCTCAGGAAAAATTACTTAAAGCTCCATCTCCAACTCCCAGCGCTGGTATTTTTACATTGATAACCCTCACACAGCTCCAAAACAAGTGGAGTTTGTAACAGTCTCAAACTCCAACCGAGAAATTCCCTGTAACACAAATGGGAAAAAAAAACAGAAAACAACAAAAAAGGGTTGGGACATGTCTAATTAATTTCCTCCACATTAAGCTGGAGGGTGTTAAACAGCTTTATTTCCAAGGGCATAAAAGCGGTAAGGAAAGGACTTGACCCAGGGAGTAGAAAAGAGAGAAAACATTCTACAGGGTTTAGAATTTTCAGTTAGGAGAGGATGGGAAAGATAATTTGAAGGAAATCAGAGTTTAAAGAAAGGATGTGGAAAACTCTAAAGTGAAAGAAGTTCCAGACAGAGACTTGTTGCTGGAGAACTTCCTCCCCAAAGATATTGTAAAATGTGAAATAGCTCTAAGGGAGATAATGAAATATTTGGGGAGCTACTTCTTCCATCAACATATGGGCATACTAGAGATCCTTATTTACCTCTTTTTCTCCCTCCAGGAGGCTGAATACTGGTGAACAGTAATTGCAGGGGGTTTTTAATCATATGAGTAACAATAACCACAACAAATTCACAGGTTTCTTTTTGTATTATTGTGTTGCCATAGCTACAGCCATTGTGGTGTAATAACAGCTTTCTGTGACTTCCATATGGTCATTTTAATCTTTTATTTTATATTCTGGACATTCTGTGATAACCACAAGGAAAAACTTCTGGAAGGGATTTTATTTTACTCCCTTGGTACTGCCCCTGAATGAAATGCAGTAGGACTGGATACAGCTAAAATGTCAGTATGAATTGGGACTACTTTATTAAACATGTGACCTTCTGAAGTTCTATTATCCAATCTATTTTCTGTTAGCCAGACAGAGATATTTTCCAGTCTGTATAAAACAATTATGACCTTTACAGTCCTCTTTAGTTATGATTGTCTTCGGAATATTCCAGGACTTCTCATTTGCTGTATTATCCAGGTTGTTTGGCTTGTGGAAGGGTTTTAACTAATGAGAAAGGTCTGGAGGGTCCCTATAAGGAATAGCTTACACTTGGTTTGTTCAGCTGGAGAAGAGGATCCTGAGGTCAGACCTCACCAAGGGTAGCAGCTCCTCGTGAAGAACTGTTCCAATCTCTACTCCCTATGATTAGGGGTGGGACCCAGGGAATGGCTGCAGTTGGGCCAGGGGAAGTTTAGGATGGATACCAGGGAAATGTTCTTCCCCCAGGAGGATGGTCAGGCCCTGAATAGCCTCCCCAGGGAATGGGCACAGCCCCGAGGCTGCCAGAGCTCCAGGATCGTTTGGACAATGCTCTCAGGGATGCACAGGGTGGGGTGTCTGTGCAGGTCCAGGGGTTGGAATCCATGATCCTGGTGAGTCTCTTCCAGCTCAGGATATTCTGTGGTTCTGATTCTGTAAAACACACAAACTGCAACTCAGGAAATTACACTTGAACAGAGAAGTTCCCCACTCTAAAGATGATCAAATCCGAGAACTGGTTGGCTAGAGGGATTATGGAGTCTCCATCCTTAGAAATACCCAACTGGGCAACTTGCTATCCCTGTCTCTGAGCAGGACAACTGTAAAGGGTGACCTTCAGAAGTGTGTTCCAACCTCAGTTACTCAGGTATTTTGTTAGAGATGTCAGCTCTCAAAGTATGTCAATTCTGGATGTTTCTTCCATGAAATCCCAAGGTCCTCGTTCATCCCACATAACTTCAGTTAAAAATCTGGATACTTCTACAGTTCTGACAACACAGAGAGAAGCACTTGCAGAAGAAATCTGAAATTTCCATTAGCACTTCAAAGAAAGGGCAGGTGCATCAAAATCAGCAACATTATGTAACAATTTTGGAAGAGCTGTTGCTTTTTAAATAATGCCCACAGATGTTGCACAAGAGACTGAGTTTTTGATCTCCTATTCCCAGCTTTAAGCTAGGCAGCTCAATCTCCTCTCTTTACATTTCTCCATCTGGAAATCCTTTCTTGTACAGGCTGTAGAGCTGCGTCTTTAATGGGTACAGGACTGCCAACCAGGCATCAAGGCATCATCATGAGCAATACTGATCCCTTCCAAAAACTTTTCTCCATTTTAAATTGTGCCACTTAATTGATAATATCTATAAAAACGTTCTGGTCATGTCCAAAACAGAATTCCTGGCTCATTCAAGTCCACGTGCAAGTTTTGATATGCTTAAGTCATGCAAGGATTGTTGGCTTATGCCAGCTTGTGTCTTGACAAAAGTTTAAACTGCAGCTTTCTGAAATATTTTTTCATAAAATCTTTAGGGAGGGAGTTTTAGGACTGACAGAGGAGATATATCTCAACTCTTTCAGGCCATGGGGTTACCACCAGTGTTTATATAAGACAGGTGTGAGTGATAAAGTTAGTCAATTACTGAAAAATAATGAGCAATTCAAAGAGGACTTCTCTGGGTTATAGCCCCCAGCTGCTGGTGCACATCCTGGAAAATAACTATCTCGATTATCAACTTGGCACTAAGAGTGATGTTTGTGAGTCACAATTAATGCAAGTTCTTTGATCTGGCCTTGCTGTGTTTTATGACCAGCAACCTGCAGGTGAATACCCAGTTTCACTTTTAAGACCTGCTCCATAATTTAAGCCAGAGAAACATCTAACATGCAGTTTTGTGCATTTAGCAAAGACCTGGCTGCCTTGTTCCAGGAAAAATGCAGAAAAAGAGAGAAACCTTCAGTTTAAAGGGGGTATTTTTAAAGATGCCTCATTCTGTCATATTTTTCATGATACTTTACTACTTCATTAACAACTTTTAAAAGTCTTTTGAGCTACTTCACTCTCTTTGTCTAATTACTTGCCTTTCTTTTCTGGAACTAGTGCTATAAAACACACTCCAAGCATTCAAATGAAGTCATTAATCAAATTGAAAATTTAACTGTCACAGAGAGCAACAAAAGTTTGGCAGGAATAGATGGTGGGTGGTAGGAAAGTGTTTTTGGCAAAGCACGAGTTGACTTGTGATGTTTTGCAAACAAAGCACTACTTTCTGCAACTTATTCCTCATCTCAGGTGTCTGGGTAGGAACAGAACTCTGCAAATTGGAGGTACTAATTCTAAAAGCTTTTTAGACTTAGGACATCATTAATTTTGGATGTACAGGGACCAAAATTAAAAGCAGGTGATTCCTGAGCCACAGAGTCGCCCAGATCTTCCTTGGGCATTGAGCAGATCATATCCTGCCTCTTATGGAATGAGACACTGTAGCAGTGCTTTTTTGAGATACATTAGCAGAGATTTTCTTCTGTCCATCTATATATTTGTATATGCTTTTTATTAATTTAAATGTCTTTGTTGTGTTTGTTCTTTTGCTAAATTTGAGTAAAAATGGCCAGTAAGGTTAAGAGTTTAAGGGAACTGGCAAACAAACACATGTAAGTATTCAATTTTCTTGGAAAATCAGGTTGAAAATGACCATTTTTGTTCCTCTATTTTGTACAAAATCAAGCTCCATAAATATTACTTATTTTTATTATGTCTTCAGTTCTGAGACACTGTCATTCTTCTACCCTTGTTTTCTGCAACATCTCCTTCTACATCTAAACCCTGTTAACTGGAAGTCTGCATACAAAATATCTAAGTGAAAACTTACCAGTAAGAAGAAAGAAATGTTTTTTTAATAATACCAAGGAAATTGCTCCTTAATATTCAGCCACTTTCCAGCACACTTTCCACTATCTTAGCTATCCACTCAGATTAAACATGCACTACAATTTAAAAGGAAATCTATTCCAAGGGAGTTTCATTAATATACACCCTTCTCAGTTAATACAGTGCTCTGAAGGCAATATATTGAGCAATGTCTGAATGATTCGGTGCTGGATTGTTAATCCTTTGGGAATGGCATGTTAATAGTCTTGTTTGGATTGAACATCATTCATCCAGAGCATGTCATTCACAATTCATTGCAGATATCTGATAGCAGCAATTAATGGGTATGAATTGCTTAAAGCAAGCCCTGGGTGTATCATAGATCATTTTCCATCTCCACAGGCAATAGCAGCTATATGATACCAAGTCTGACTCCTTTAATTCATAACCTAGTTTAGATTTAACTGAATTTAGACAAATTTGCAAAAGGTCTAGAAGAATCCTGGACTCACTCTACTACAATTCAGGAAGCAGACTAGTGGAAGTTACAAGTTTTGGTTTTCGTTTTGATCAAAACATTTCTTGCTGAAAAATTGGTAAAGAAAGAGATATTTCTCAAAATGAGCTCTGGGTCTCCTACAAGACTGAACCACTGAGAAATTGGGCTGCCAAGGAGGGACAGAGGGGAGGAATGCATGAAAAAGAAAGAGACCTTTCAACTTGGAAAGCATCCCTCCAAAATACCCACATTTATTGTCCAAAAGATTGACTAGCAGGCTGCTCCTTACTAGAGTTGTAGCATTTTTATGCACCAGCATTATGAAAAATTCAAGTTAGATTTACTGTCATCTTTCCTTGGTGGCTTTGATGCCGGCATGCTTTAAAGTCAAATCAAAAGCATCAGAGGGGCAGTCAAAGGTCTGTTGTCTGTGTAAAGTCCTGTTTCCCAGCTGAATCAGCTCAGGGAGAGGCCTGGCATGATCCTCACTTTGAAGGGAGGGAAGCAGGAGTTAAGTTCTGAAGGAATCTCAACTGCTGCTGTCCCCAGCACAGCAGGGTCCTTCTGGTGTTTGGGGACTGACCTCAACCACATCGTTTGAGTGAGCTGGGAAGTGGTGCCATGTAATTCAAGGATGGTGGGATGATAAGGAAAGCACAGATCAAAGGGGGATTCACACAGGGACTGGCAGTGAGAAAAGGGTGGAAACAGATCTGCAAAAGAGATTGGATGAAGTGACTCCCGGTCTTATCTATGTCACAGAGCAGTAGGATTTCATTATGTTTTAGAGCTGGGAGCCGGACTTCAGTTCTGCACAAGAAGGATGTGGATGTTTTGGACCAGGTCCAGAGAGGACCACACAGATCCTGCAAGGTCTGAAGCCCCTCTGCTCTGGAGCCAGGCTGGAAGAGCTGGGGGTGTTCATCTGGAGAAGAGAAGGTTGTGGGGATAACTCAGAGCACCTTCCAGTGCCTAAAGAGGGTTTATAAAGAACTGTGAAAGGGATTTTTACATGAGCAGACAGTAAAAGGGCATAGGGTGAATGGTTTTAAACTAGGAGAGAGATTTGTGTGGAATTGTTCCCTATGAGGATGGTAAAACCCTGGCACAGGGTGCCCAGAGAAGCTGTGGCTGCTCCTGGAGCCCTGGAAGTGCCCAAGGCCAGGTTGGATGGGGATTGGATCCCCATTCCACCCTTGGAGTGGAAGGTCTCCCTGCCCATGGCAGAGGGTGGCACTAGATAGGCTTTAAGCCCCCTCCAACCCAAACAATTCTGGGATTCTATGAAACCCTGTCATACAAAGAAATCCTGAGGACTTTGTGGTTGTTGGTGTCCTCATTGCATCCTGCAGTTGTTTGTGGCTTTTGTCCTTAGGAGTGTGTTAATGCTCTTGTCTTTGTGCTGACTGTACAGAAGGACAGGAAAGGAAGGATGGAAAGGAAGGTTGAAAGAAAATTAAGATCTGCATATGCAGAGGTATGAATGTGACCAGAAAGAACAGAATTCCAACTCGTTAGACATGTTAAAGGATATATGAAGTGATCATGGTGTGCCTACAGTGTCCAGCCTGGCACAAACTCTGCCAAAACACTGCAAATTCAATTCCATGTTAGGATATCACTGTTTTAAGTAATTTGAAAATGTTTCACAGAATTACAGAAATATAAAATCGTTTGAAACGAATATGTTAAAGTCCATCCCATTCCACCCCCTGCTGTGGGCAGGGGCACCTTCCACTATCCCAGGCTGTGCCAAACCCTGTCCACCATGGCCTTGAGCATCTCAGAGCATTTTCACAGTGGAGTACTGGGTTTGCTGTTCCATTGTTGTAGGTTTGAGTCAACAACAGGTACCCAGAAACTAGATTTACTGTCATGAGGAAATGAGGTACTATGGATACTCTGAAGAGAGAATAGAAATGTGAATTGGCAGCTGAACTATAAATAGATGTCTTTACAAAAAGTGTCCAAAATATTGGATTAAAACAATAACTAAAACCATTCCCAACATAAACCTTTATATTTTTATAATAGAAATGCTAGAAAGGACAGTTTATGACACATTTCTGGGTAAGTTACGTGTGCAGGAGTATATTTTAATCTACCCAGCGTCCCCAAATCTTCAACTTTTACAATAAATAAGTTGAATTACAAAGCAGTTGTCATGGTTTTTAATTGCGAAACAGAAATTATGAATCTGAACAAAGTTGAACAGCTTTCCTTTTATTACAGCCCCTGTAATATCACATTTCTCCTACTTTGTTCTGAGGAAATCACACCACTTCAATCAGATCTATCTATTCATTGTAAATATCACATTACTAATGTTGTTAATGTGTTCTTTAGTTGAAGGGGCATCTTCACATTTAGGCCTGGACTGAACTCAAACTGCTGCTTTCCACAAAGGAAGTAATGATCATGGATCATCCATGGAAAATAATTTACCTTACTTTCCTCCAGCACCCCTTGCACATTGGCTAAAATAAGAAAATATTTTGTGCAATTTGCAGACAAAAAGTACACTGATATATTTGTGTTCTTATTGGAGAAATCTGGTGATTTTTATTTTTGCTTTATTTTCTGGCTGAAAGGACCATATTTTTCAGCTCTCCAGGCAGACTGGGCCAGTGTATAACCAGTGGGACTCTTATGCTGGTCTGCTCAGTGTAATTTTGCTGCTGCCCAGGAGCAAGGAGGAGAACTGCAATTCCAAGATGGATTTGTGCTAAATCCAGTCATGTAGATTAATTATTACAGCTTGCTTCAGGATGTGTCTTAAACTTCACTCAAGTCCATTACATTATAGCTGGAAATCAAAAGTGGGATTTAGAATTAAGGCTGTAATTCCTTTCTTTTTCTTATTTTTTAACTAAAGCCAGTTTGTCACATGTTGAATTTCATACCTATAGAGAATATTTGGGATAGAAAATCCTAGGCTGTATAAACAGAGGAAACAAAATGGCTCCCAACACAAATAATAGGTGAACATTTATTAGAATTAAACACTTAAATGTGGCTAATTAACTTATTAACCTTTACATTAATGATTATATTTCACACTGTGCACTACAGTGCTGTGGTTCACGAGTTTCTTAATTAAATCTAAGTCCACTGGTCTTTCAAAGATTTCCCATTAATTCCACTATTATCATCCTGGGCTAGTGGACGGTGTCCCTACCCATGGCAGGGTTGGAAGGAAATAAGAGATCCCTTCCAGCCTAAACCAGCTGAGATTCTGTGACTGTAAGTTCCACAAACTGGTGGGAACTATTCCACAAAATATTCCTCAAGGTCTTCATGGTTATGCCTGTCTCTGGCAGAGAGTGGCTTGCCTTTAGTTGTTCTTTTAGAAATGTGAGATCCCACTGCATTTAATTAAGAGTCCATTTAAAGCGTTTATGAAGCAAAAGGCTTGGGAAGAGCTTTGTGACTGTAATTAAGGTTTCCACTGGTTCCAGGTGCTTGCCTGTCTATAGCTCTGTGTTCTCCCATCTTGAAATGCCTCTCCTGGGTCCTGTTCAGAGCTCTGCAGTGACCAACCCCAATTAAAATTCCTGCCTGAACCCCTCACTTCTGTGTGGTTTTCTGCCTTTCCTTCCCCAGTTTACTTCTAGATGGGGATCAATATTCAGTTCCCATTTCATGGGAATGGTGGGATTTGCTCCAAGTTTGGACTTGAAGATCTTGGAGGCCTTTTTCAGCCATAATGATTCTGTAAATATTTGGGAATCTTGCTCTGAAAATCTCTCTTGTTTGACAAAAGCAAACACAAACCAACAACAACAAAAAAAAAGTGCAAGCGTTTAAGCTGCAAAATGTCCAATACTCTGTGTATTATCATTGTGTAATATTTTGGCCTCATGTAATTAAATATTGCTGTTAATATAATAAATAACTGCTCTGGCTGAAATACTATAAACACCAGAGAATTCAGTTATCAACTCTACAGCATTGGTGTAATCCTGATCAGCTTCTTCAGGGGGACAAACCACCCCAAGCAAGGTCTACAGCACCTCAAAGCCCAAATCTTCCCCCGGAATATAAACAAGGTTTATAATACTAATGCATCACCCTGTTCCTCAGATGTGAACATTGTCAGCCAGAGTCTGGAAGAGACAAAACCTCTTAAATCATCTTTTCCTGGAATCATAAAAAAAGAAAAAGTTAATTACTGACGCTCAAGATGTATGAGAGGTTTTTAAGTGTAACACTATTCAATGACAGAAACAATTCCAGAAGTGATTGCAAAAATGGTGACAGGAGATTTATGTCTCCTCAGGTTTTGTACTTTTTCTCCTGGCTTCCATCCAGTTCACCAGGTACAGTTTGCTGCCAGGCTATGAGGCTGTTTCATTAAAATAGCTTTTATATCTCCTTTTATAATCCATTTTTTTCAGTGTAAAGGATGAATTGCAACATTTTGAGATTTTCTATTTGTTGATCTTATTGGAAATATGAGTCAGTGCTCCATAAAACATCACAAACTTCCTGGTTTTGCCATTAATACTCCTCTCATTTCAAACAGTCATCCAGTGCTGCTTATTCTACCAGTTTATGAAGCTTCAAAATACACTGCAAACAGGTGCTGAATGGGAGAGAGAGGAGTATCGACAGTTTTACCTTGCTTTTCATCACCTGTAGCTGAAAAGAAAAGCTTTTTAGAGTTCCTCTATTTTGTGATTCTAATTTAGAATTGCAAGTAAAGAGATATACTTTTCAGGTAGAGAGGCCTGCAACAGTATGGAAATAAAACAGTAAGACAAACATAGGCATGGGCTCAGCTTAATACTTTATAAGAAAACTGAGAAGCCTCTTTTATGCCATGTTAAAGTACTGGCTTGGAGTAGACTCCAGAGGAAAAAAAAATATTCCCTGGGGACATCACTGATTATTCAGGAATTTTAGGCAACAGCTACTGACCTTCCCTCATCTCAGTTGACTTCCCCAAGCAGAGTTACAGGATACAGACAGTAAGAAGAAGTTTGTGTTGATAGGACAGTGTAAACCAGCCTTTCCAAAGGGAATTCCTGTTTTCAGAAAAGGTCTTTTGTTGTCCATCACAATGTTTTTGTGGTGTTTGAATTTCACATCCAGCTGCTCACAGGATAAATGAAATTTCTCTCCTGGAGGCCCTTCACACCTGGATACTTCCCCTTCATGTGCCATCAAGCAGAGTGGAGTAGAATGACAGAGAAGTCACAGTCTGATTTCCAGTGCTTCCATGAGTGATCCCCTGGCAGTTGTGCTGATGGAAACATCCCGGCGTTACTCACCTTATCCAACAGACATTTACAGCCAAAAAATGTCCGTCCTGGGCACTTGCTGCAGAGTTCCTGGGCAGTCCATCACAGCTCCATGACAGAATGATGAACTGATGCCAGGCACAGACATCAATGTTTATCCAGTCAGGATTTTCCCTCCTAAGGGGAGGTACACCCTACTTGTTCACTCCATGGAACAGTGATGGATGGCTCTGCAGACAGATCTGCTGCCATAAGTTGGTCTTTATATGGATTTTGCTGTTTATAGCCAGATGTTTGGTAAAGGTCATTTGAAGTTCCTTTTTTTTTTTTTTTTTTTACATCCTATTTGAATTTAGGCACTGAGCACAGCACAGAATCACAGAATCATGGAATATCCTGAGCTGGAAGGGACCCACCAGGATCATCCAGTCCAACCCTTGCCCAGATACCCCAACAGCCCCACCCTGTGCATCCCTGGGAGCACTGCCCAAACACT
Organism: Anthoscopus minutus; assembly: GCA_013399455.1. Lineage (NCBI taxonomy): Eukaryota > Metazoa > Chordata > Aves > Passeriformes > Paridae > Anthoscopus > Anthoscopus minutus. The sequence goes on along the minus strand of VWYI01013695.1, from coordinate 4,410 downwards.
CCTGGAGCTCTGGCAGCCTCGGGGCCCTGCCCATTCCCTGGGGAACCTGGTCACTGCCCAGCACCCTCTGGGGAACAACCTTTCCCTGATCTCCAGACTGACCCTGCCCCGGAACAGCTCCAGCCATTCCCTGGGTCCTGCCCCTCTCACTGGGAGCAGAGATCAGAGCTGTCCCTCAGGAGGAGCTGCAGATCCTGATAAACTCTGCCCTCAGGCTCCTCTTCTCCACCTGAACAAAGTGTCCTCATCCACTCCTAGTATGGCCCCTCCAGACCCTACAGTCTGCTTGCACATGACCTCAAATTTCCTTTCCTCACTTAGGAATTAATGGCAAGAATTCAGCCCAAGTTTCAACACTATTGAGGTATTTCACCACCCGAATCCACCATTTCCTCATCCTAGGAAGGTCATAAAATTAAGAAAACTATGAAGAAACATATCTGGAAGACTGCAAACCCAGATTTGACTGTGACTGACTTATGAAAAGGTGCAATCCAAACTTTTCTTTCACTTTCTCAGGGAAAAATATCTATAATTTAGGCATTATCAGTTTTTCTGTCTGCTGAGGATCTGAAAATGCAGCTAAACATGTCCTGCTGCTGTTAAGATGTGAAACTCAAATGCCAGTATTGTCACAGGCTTGTCTTCTGCTTCTGAGCAGAGGTGCAAGGTAGAAACATATTAGAAAAATAGAAAAATTCAGGGAGTTGTTACTCTCTGTAGACTCCAAGAGGCTTCCACTAGTGCTTGAGGCTCTAGCCTGAGCTCTGCTCCTGGGCAGTTTTCTTGCTCAAGAAATTCTCTCTAATATCCCTATTTGTTACATGTTCAGATGATTTGTTGCTGAGTAAATTAATGGAAATATTTTGTCTAATCTATTTTGGTTTTAATAAACAAGGAAAGAATTTGTAAAAAATGCATAAAAAAGCTCCATGAAAGTCAGGAACACAAAACTGTATCTCTAGTTTCATACTCGGAATGGTTTTAGAATTCAAAGAAACAAATGGAACAGTTTTTGGTTTTCACTGGGATCTATTTTCAATGAAAAGCCACTGTTCACTAGCTAAAGCAGAAACAATGCTGTGCCCAGATGGATCTCAAACAGTATCATTAAATAAAACTTTCTCTGTGCGTATGTAAATCTTGTGCCTGTATTGAGCTGTTTAGCAACTGGATATAGAAGAATCTTCTTTAGCAAGGTCTGCAAATCCTCTAGACTTTGGGATCAGGATACCTACAGCTTCAACCAGACCCCCAGTAATTTTCCATCAGCATTTGATACCTATCCCTCTTGTCCCTCCTGCTGATTTTTCAGTTGAAACCTTGATCTATTAATATACAGCATCTCATTAGCATAGGCTGTTTCTGCACTTTCACCTGCCTCATTTTTCTACAGATTTTTCACAGCCCTATGAGCCAGTTATTTGTGACATAACCAAGATGAATCTTCCCTAAAACTGTTGAAGGGAGTGGTAAAAATTTGGGGTTTGGTTTTTTGTTTGCTTTCTTTTTCTTCCCATTTATTAGTGTTTTGGGTTTAGCGGGGTTGTTTAGGTTTTTTCCATAAAGGGACTGGAGTGTGTCCAGAGAAGGGAACAGAGCAGGGAAGCAGCTGGAGTACCAGGAGTGGATGATGGAGCGGGGAAAGGGGCTCAGCCTGGAGAAAAGGAATCTCAGGGGGACCTTCTGACACTGCACAACTCCCTGACAGGAGAGGGCAGCCAGGGGGATTAGGCTCTGCTTCCAGGGAACAGGGACAGGAGGAGAGGGAATGGCCTCCAGCTGTGCCAGGGAAGGGTCAGGTTGGATACTGGAAAAACTTTCTTTACTGAAAGGGTTGTAATGCATTGGAATGGGCTGCTGAGGGCAGGGGTGGAATCACCACCTCTGAAAGTATTCAAAAAAACAAAGAGACTTGAGGACATGGTTTAGTGTACATGAGGGTGCTTGGTCAAAGGTTGAACTTGAAGTTCTTCTCCACCCTAAATGACTGTCGGATTCTTTCCTTTTATTCCTGTCCATACCCTTTGCTCTTCAAATTCCTCAGCAGAAAACTTTCTTTCCTTCATTCAAACATCTTACACAATGAAGGCAGTTTTCTCCACAAGACTATGAATAGAAAATTTCCTTAAATTCACACAAATATGTGCAGGAGTAGACAAAAGAAATGAAGAAAAACAGACAGGAACAAAGAAACAATATGTGATACAGCTAAACCTGCACTAACCCAGTGTTTAGAGAACATTCAGACCATTTTTAGGGAGTGCTCTGTTCAGTCTCTCTGGCTGATGGCAAAACCTCAGCCTCACATCCCTAGGTAGGTGCTGTTCTCTTTCTTTTTGTGTCTCCAGCCAATGACTTCCCATTCAAGGGAGTGTCACCTGCTGCTTTTCACTCTTTGCCCTTAGGGGAAGAGCCACACAGCTGCACCTATTGAGAAAGATTCTCCCAAGAAACAGGCACATTTTCCAGTTCTTTTCAGGATTGTAATGACTTGGGTGTACAGCTGAAGAATTTTTTTTTATTCCCTGTATTCTCTTCACATTCTGCTTTCAAATCAAGCATCACTTCATTTGAGAGCTCTTCCCTCCTTGTTCTAAGCTAAAGGCTGTGTTTGTGATGCCAAGTAATTTCCTAGAGTGACCCACCTCAACTTCCTTCTAAAAACTGTCTTAAAAAGGCAAGAGTGCCTCACAGACTGCATTTCTGCTCTAAATGAGGAAAATTTAATAGACTTTTAAGATGACTCATCATTTCCCCCCCCGAATATGAAAAGCAGCATATTTACAAGTTAAACAGCTCAGGATGTCTTTCATTTTCCCAAAAATCTCTTCCTGAAGCACCTGTTCAAACAAACAAGCTTTTTGGAAATATTAAATCCACTCCTCTTTGTGCAGATACCTTAAAGTTAGTTTGCTGATTCCACTTTTCTTTTTCTCAGTTCTGAGGATGGTGTATTACACAAGCACGCGGCAGAATGGGGGAATTTCTAAAAAATATTGCACTACTCGAAAGTCTATCATTTATTAATCACTGTGCTGGGTGCTGTTCCAGCCTGAGCCTCTTCAGAAGCAGATTTTCTCTTTTTTTTTTTGTATATATTTTGTATCCTGCAGCAGGAGTGGAGTCAATCAACTTCAAGCAATGCTGACACTACCGAACCAAAAGCACTACATCAAAACAGGGAGATTTGAGGGCAATATTTCTCTGAATACACGAATAATAAACTCCAGCTGTGTCCTGCCAGTGGCTACATCAGCTACACAATCTGTTTTATTGCTTTGTTTGTTAGTTCAGACCTTTACTGTGTCTGAGTGGATTTGAAATCAGCCTTACATAGCTAATTTGAAGGGTTTGCCTATGGAAAGAGCTCCATCTTCAAGATGGAACATCTACAAATATAAAGGACTTTATTTCAATGGCTAGGTGAGTAAAAGATACCCCTTTCTTCACAAACCAGCCTCTACAAACCTCCTTTGAGCACTTTGCAAAAGAATGATCTGCTGTTTCTGGACACGGACAGATGTGAATATCCATCAGCTTCTTCCCTTTTAGCCATTTCTCAAGAACAGGGATAAATCACAGAATCCCTGATTGCTTTGTGTTAGAAAAGAATTTAAAGATAATCTCATCCCACCCCATGCCATGAGCAGGGACACCTTCCACAAGCCCGGGTTGCTCCAAGCCCCGTTCAACCTGGCCTTGGACACTTCCAGGGATCCAGGGGCATCCACAGCTTCTCTGGGCTGTCTGTGCCAGGACTTTACCACCCATACAGGGAATAATTCCTTCCCAAAAGCCCATCTAAACTTGCCATCCTCCACTGGAATATTCACCTGTTCACCATTAGTCTGTCTTGTTATTTCCCATCTTAAATGGAAATTAAGTGAACATTTCAGCCATTTTGAAATTGTATTCCAAAAGCTCAGCTCTGGAGTTTTCCCCTTTGCCTCCTGAACTGTGTGAGTTCTCCTGTGGTTTACTCTGTATTATAAAGGGGCAAATGATGACATTCTTAGCTATTGTGGAAGGAAAACCTTTTTCCCAATTAGCCCAATATTTTCACACCAGAGATTTTTATCCTAAATTTTGTGTTACAAGTCTGATGTGCAAGAGCCTCTGCATTTTCAAGTGGACCCTCTATCCTGATTTTAGAAGTATGCAAAGAGCAAAGAGTGTTATTTTTTTCTTAGTGTGCAATTATCACAGTTAATAGACACCCATAAATGATGATCTTGGATTTTTTTAACATTTTCTACAATTCTTTTTAACTTATAATTATTTAAAAAACACATTTTAGCCTGCAGCAATGACTTCTACAACTTTACAGCTGTGCATGGTGTGAAAACACACTTTTTAAAAGCTGTGGCGCTTAAACTTATTTCATTTGCAGTCATTGATTTGTCACTG
>VWYI01013692.1:142237-158946 GCA_013399455.1 Anthoscopus minutus | reverse complement strand
AACCTCTCCTGAACCTCTCCTAACCTCTCCGAACCTCTCCGTCAGAGGGGTGTTATCCTGCTGGATGGTTTGGCAGGGAGGAGCAGAGTGAGACTCTCATTTACAATACACTGATCTGCCTTGAAGCATCCATGGGATCTCCTGTAACTGTGGGATCTGGAAATCACAGAATATGCTGAGTTGGAAAGAACCCATGAGGATCATAGAGTCCAACACCTGGCTCTGCACAGCACCATTCCCAAGAACCACACCCTGTGCCCNCTCTCCTAACCTCTCCGAACCTCTCCGTCAGAGGGGTGTTATCCTGCTGGATGGTTTGGCAGGGAGGAGCAGAGTGAGACTCTCATTTACAATACACTGATCTGCCTTGAAGCATCCATGGGATCTCCTGTAACTGTGGGATCTGGAAATCACAGAATATGCTGAGTTGGAAAGAACCCATGAGGATCATAGAGTCCAACACCTGGCTCTGCACAGCACCATTCCCAAGAACCACACCCTGTGCCCATGACCATTATCCAAATGCTCCTCGAACTCTGTCAGGCTGGTGCTGTGACCACTTCTCTTGGAAGAAAAACCTTTTTCTAACACCCAGTCCAAACCCCCCCGACACAACTTCAGGCCACTCCCTCCAGCCCTGTCACTGGTCACTACAAGACAAGAAGAGATCAATGTCTGCTTCTCCTTTTCCCCTCATGAGGAAGTTGTAGACCTCGATGAGGTCTCCCCTCAGTCTCCTCATCTTCACGCTGAACAGACCAAGTGAGCTCTGTCGCTCCTCATATGGCTTCCCATCAAGGGTTTTCATTATCTTTGTTGTCCTCCTTTGGACTCTCTCTAATAGCTTTAGTATCTTTTTTATATTGTGATGAAAAAAAAAATGCTCTCAATTTCTCCTAATTTTTCCTCTGCTGCATTAAAGGTATCACAGGTGGTCTTTCCATGGCAGGAGAAATGGCACTTTGATTGAAGCCTCTGTTCAAGTCAATGGTGACTGGATTCAGTGATCCTGCAGATCCCATACAGCCTTGCTCTTCTCCACCTACACCTGAACAAATGTTAGAGAAGACCAGATGAAAACAATCTTGGAACATAGTTCAAGAACTAATGTCAGTGAAGGGTGCTGAGTTCCCAATGAATTCAATACCCTTTTTCACAAATCACTTTGTATGGTGGTCTTCAGCTATCTTAGAAAGCAGCCACTGCTGACATGAACTCTGCTTTGCTGGCATTGTAAGGAAGCACACCTTCCTTGAGACAAAATCAGTATCCATCTCCCAAGTTCCTGGGACATTAACCTGTTGGTAGCTCTGCAATTTCCATTAATTTGTCCAAGTCTTAAAAAAATGTCACTCCAAGTCCATGCTGCTGCGTTGCTACTCGAGGGAAAATGATTGTCTTCAGCTTCATGATTGTCACCAGCACCATAAAATATATCAGAAAGCAATTTTTTTACCCAGAAAAGATACTTCTGGAATTTAGCTCCCCTGACACAATGCTGCATATAGCAAGTAACACCTGCTAGTGTCCCACATTTTTTGAAAGTGGAAAAGAGAGTCCTGTTTCCATCAACTGTAACGACTTCATTTCTCTCTTCTTTAAAAAAGCCCCTTATTTCTCCATTAAAGTACAGTTGTATTTTTATGCAACATGACAAAACACATTGATGAATCTTAAGCTATGATATAATGCCACTAGAAACTTTCTAAGACCTTCTGTAGTTACTGGAATTTGTAGGGTAGAAATTACATTAGATGTCCCTTAAATCGCTTTCAGCTATGAATGTGCCAATCAGCTATGGGATGTCCCTGTGAGGCCCTAGTGGTACCCAGTCATACTCTGAGAATCCTTGGAGGTGCCCAGCTGTCTCAGAAGCCACCCAGCCCACCTCGTTTCCCCCAAATACACCCCTTCCCCAGAACCTGCTGGCTCTAGCTCTGACACCACTAGAATTGAGGTATGTCCAGCCTGGTAGGCTCAATCTCCCTTTGCAAACCAGTCTTGTAAGTTGGGGAATTAAAAATGGGCCATTTCCAACAACTTTCTTGTGATGGCAATCAAGGATAATTTTACATTTTTCAATTCCTCCCACAATTTTTGCAGCATGCATGTGTGGGTCTACCCCTCAGATGTGGATCTGTGGTGATTTCTTTCCAAAATTCTTGGTTTTCATCCAATAGTTGCATCTTGCCTTTCCTGCAGTGGGTACTCTCCAGTCTGATGACAAACCAGCTCCTCCCATCTAGAGCAGACCATCCTGTCCACTCACTGGTGTGATAAGCAGGTCTCTTCAATGCAGTGCAATGGCAGAACATTGTTCCCTTCTCTCTATTTTCCTCTATTTTTACTAGTGGAAACCCACCCTTGCTTCCTTAGCATTTTCTAGGAAATATTCCTTGCAAAAACCTCCATCTATTTTCCTTTTACTCGTCACAGCCCTGTGGATATTATAAACTTTCCAAATTCTACCATTTCATTACTTATCTAGGTATTAACACAGAAAACAAGACCAGACTAGGCCTTGGGAGGTAATTTACTCCATCACTCTGCCTAAGGCAGGATGATCTGTACTCATGTTGTTCCTGGCATATATTTGTCTAACCTGTTCTAAAATGAAACTTTTATCCTCCCTGGGACCTTATTCCTCACCATATGGGAGCTTGCCAGCAGCCATATCACCCTGCCTGTATTTAGCCCTGTGGTGTGCTGACAAATGTACCTAATTCCCCTGACAGCCCTGAAACCCAGGTTTACCTAGCACACCTAAGACATCACAGCTTTGTCACCTGCTAGGTTTTGCACTGTGGTTGCATCCTGTGTTTTCCTGGGCTTTTGTTACCTCTGAGATCTTACCTCCTCATTTGACACACTCTTTGCACTGAGATTTGCTAATACAAAATTGATTTTGAAAAAGTGGTATCTCCAACCATGCCCCTGCCTCTTTAATTTGGGCTGTTGAAAGAGGTCTCACCTGGGCTGATTTCTCCTCCCTAGCAGATGCTCCTCTCCTTTTGTCTGCCATTCAAAAAATGTGGCAAATTTAGCTATGAGGAGTCAAATAATAAAACTGCTTCAGTCTCCCCATGTGGTGGTGGTTCCTTCTTATGCAAGGTTTTAAAATAACTCTAATTTCTCTTTTTGTGCAGGGTGGCTACCCCAAAACCTTACTAATGTCTCTTTCAGTAAGCAAAAGACAGTTCTTACAAGCCTTCAAAAGTCTCATAATTTAAGGCAGAATGCACTTGATTTTGATTAAGAAAAAATACTAGACTTCTGCCTGTACCAGCTGCTCATGAGGATACACAAATATGCTGAATGATGGAGCATCTCCTCCACAGCAGGGCATTTATCCAAGTTGTTGTTGTTGTTGTACATGTTGGAAAACATCCCTCTTTCTCATGGTTGTGTGAACTGGTTACATAGGTGTCCATAGCATCTTTGGCAGGGATATGCTTCCAAAGGAGCATCAGACCGTGCTGCTTAAGCTGTTGATTTAGCCAAAGTAGATTGAAATGCTGCAGGCCTTATTTCTCTTTGATTTTTCTTGGCATCCAATTCCTCTTAATAAGTTTTCTCTATTATATATTGCCACAAAAGACAGTTTAAAGAAACCCCAACAAGACAAATCTGTTTCTGTGAAAGCAGACACCAATGCTTCCTTCAAATTTGAAGCCGCCAAGTATCTGAAATTAAAGTAGGTAACAGGACACAAATTGGACCTCACTTGTCATAGAAAGCCCTCCCTGGAGGCACTAGACCTTGTTCTGCCTTTGCCAGGAAAAAATTTGACTGTTTAGACCTCTTTTTCAAAGACAGATAGAAGCTGATTTGTCGGTCTACTTCAGACATTTGTGATGTATTTGTGATGTATTTGTGATGACACTGTGGCAGTGTCAGTCCATGCTTTTATTTAACACATCTCTGCAGTTGAGAATTCATGATTGTGTGCTTGCCATGGGAGAAATGCCTCACTGGTGTGCCCAGTCAGAAATTCAGAGATGTGCACTGATTTCTGTGGGAGTATAAATAAGGGTGGAATAGCTGCATGCTTGAAATGTCTCCTTTTCACCTGTACTTCTAAAGGTTTGTGCCAGCTCCCGAGATCTGTTTTAGCTACTGCCTTCTGCCTCCAGACTCTGCAGTGGTGAAGGATGCAGTTCATAGAATCACAGAATTGTTTGGTTTGGAATGGACCTTAAAGACTATCTATTTCCAACTCCACTGCCATGGGCAGGGATACCTTCCCCTAGACCATGTTGCTCAAAGACCCATCCAAGCCTCCTTGCATTTTCTCTCACAGACCTGGAGATCATCGGCATCTCAATATACACATATGTGGACAGTGCATCTTCAAGAGCCACAGTCTTCAATAGAAAAGTGTCCTTTTGTCTGTTACAGAGCTGATAGAATACCTTTACATTCAAGATCTGTATTCTGGCATATTAACATTTGTTAGCATGTAAAAGTCAGAGTAAAAGCAAAAAGAAGTAAAGCTTTATATCTTTTTCCAGCTCATTTTTTCAGAAATAATAATAGTAGTTTGGCCCATGTTATTAATATTACAGTGCTTGGTGATCCATTTGTACAAACAGGAAGTAATTAAATCAGCCTTGGCCCCATTGTCATGGAGGTCACATTACATTGCCTTTCCAATATTTTGTTGTGTGACTTCCTAAAAAGGCATGTGATAGTATTGGTTCTTAATACCCACCTGGCTTTTGGTAAAAAAGTATAATTTTCTATTAATATTTACTAGTTGCTATTACTTACATGGACATTGTAAACTAGTGTTTGGTTATACAAACCTCTATTTTGTCCTGCATTAGCTCAGGATAGGTGAGTTCATAGACAAATTTTTCTAAGAATAGAGTTTTCAATATGTTTTGTCTAGGGAAAAGAAGCTCTCATCTCAAATTTATTGGCATAAGCATTTCTTCTGTGTGCAGATTTTTACAATACACAGTAGCCCTGAAATCATGCAAACATGGTCTGGAAGGGTAACACTGTAGAGTCTGTAATTTTATTGATTATCTTAGGTTTTAAATTATGGGGTGAAAAACCAGGTGCAACACCCTGGACTGTATAATTTATGCTCTGAAAATGAGTTATAAATGCTATTCTGCTGGGCCACATTAATGATTTTTGCACAGGGGTGAATTATTACAGATGGGTTAAGACACTATGAGCTGGCCTTCCAGTTATAGGCTATTATTTGGTTTCTCAGCTGGGAAATAAGGAGAGGAAAATTAGCACAGGAGAAAGAAGTACTTAATTTTTTTATTTCTTTTTTTTTGTAAATAGGAAGTAGGGTACGTACTAAGAATTTCTGTAAATGAAAGAAAATGTGCTTTGATTATATTCAAGACCTTTTGTGTTTCATTTCCATAAGTGGTCTAGCAAATAAACACTCTGATTGTAATGCTCATGAGGAAGGTAAATCCCAGAGAAGTGTGTGAGGAGCACAAGCTAATTTGTGGAGGGATACTCACACAGAAAACCCTGTATGGATGATCGCTCTTTTTCTAGACTACATTGAGGTCTCCCCATAAACACTGCCTATAGGAAAATCTCCCTGTATACTGGGCACTGGATAATTGATTCATTACTGTTTTCCAGGCAATACATTTTTTAAATAATTTGTCTAGCTAATATTTCTGATGAGAAGGAAACAGCTTGTTTAAGATTTTGATGTTAGTGCCTTTGGGAGCATACTGCTCTGACAAAACCCAAAACCTTCAAATGTATCCTGGATTGTTTAATGGTGAAAAATTGCAATATTTAAACTTGGGAAGTCACTTGAAGCTTAACAACGATATCTAAATTGGTATCAAAACTAATTTAAAGTTATAAAAATAAGCATTGGTCACATAAACAAATATGGAAAATTTTATTGTCTTTTTTGTTGAATCCTACAAATCTCAGTATTTGCAGTTATGTTTTCTGTAGAAGCAAAAGCTAAAGATACAAAATCTGAAATACATCCTAATACATTTTTTCCATAGAGAGGCAGAATCTCACCCCTCCTATTTACTCAGGCCAGGGGCGATTTGGAGCTGCTTCCTCTGCCAGCTATTTGTGAGGCTGCACCAAAACTGAACTTCAGGATCATTTTTGGCTCCTTGCCTTCTGCAAAACATGTAGGCAGCATCTCACTACTGCAGAGGGTGACTTCCTGTTCGTGGCTTAAGTGTGTATTAGGGGATAGGTACCGATCCACAGGGAATTGCATCACAGTAGCCTCAGCTGGGGAAAAAACTTTCTTCTTCCATGTTACTAGGATGGCTCAAGTCAGTTAAATTTACTATTTCCTCAGGAGAGACTGTGCCCTTTCACCATGTGATTAATTTCCTCTTCTATTTTGGTGGAGTTTGTTGACTTTTATGACCTCATTTACAAAAGCAGACAGTGACCACAACTTACAGTTGACCCCAGAAAAAACTACTGAGAGATTATAAATCAGGTAATTAGAGTGCAGTATGAGGATAGATCATGTCTTGCCACCAAATTTTGCAAGCAATGGGATGTGTCAGACTGGGTTATCATATCAGGCTGAGTTATCATATTTATTATTTCTGAGTAGAATCTTTGCTGCTTTGGTTTAGAAAGCCAATCAGCCTGTTGAGTTTTATATGCAACCAGAGAAGCTGATAGTTAGTAAAATATAAGTAAATATAAGTAAATAACTAATTTTCTACCTAGACTGAATTTGGAAAAAGTGTTTTGTCAGAAAACCTGGCAAACTACAAAGAGGATTCTTTTTTTTTCCTTTCTTTCTTTCTTTCCTCTCGTCCTAGTTCCACCTGGTGTTCCTGTGTGGTATTGTTTCCCTTAGCTACCCTCAACGTTAAATAATTCATAAGTTATATCTACAGGACTAGATGCTTACAGGCCTCCCCTCAGACCCGTTTTCTCTGAATATTTCAGACTGATTTTTTCAGTCCACACAGCTAGAAAATATTAGTTCTTCTGTAAAAGTGCCTAACATATATGATCAGCATAAAGAGGATTAGGACACTACATTTCTTGAGCCATTTCTTGGTATTTCCAAACTGAAGGATACAATTTATGCTATTTTAAAAAATATTGTATCATGCATTAAATAACAGCATTTCTTTATATACTGAATTTTTTCTTTTCCAACTTTTTGATATTTGCCTCAGTGTTGATGTGCTGGAACTGTTATTACCAGGCACTTAGACAATGCAAATACCACAGCTTTTCTAGAGAGATGAGTCTGACTTTTAAAGATAAATATTTACAGGAGAAGGATAAAAAGCATAGGAAGAACCTAAATACCATATTTTGCATTCCTCTTTTCTGGCACTGGGGAAGCAGTTATGCTAAATGACAGAGGGGAAGAGCTATAGCTGGAGTGAGTGAAATTTTGAAAGATCCTCTGTAGGACATAATGTGCCTTTGGAGACCTGGCTGATTCCTTCTCTTCCTTGATGTGACATTAAAGTCAAAGACACCACAAAACCAATATTGGTCACATCAGATCAGACATTGTACCGGGGTGAAGAAAATATTAAGCCATGCCTACTGTCCTTCCAAGAAATAAGTGCTGTACAAATCCTTTAAGCCCTGTGTTGAAGACTGGCTGATACTCATTCTAGAAATCAAGTACTCACAAGGTGTCCAAATGCTTCCTGTGAAAGAAACATCAAAAGATGCCTCCCTATGTAACAGACCACAGTATAATCCTGACAAGTGTGCCCTTATTAGAGCAGAATTTACCTCTTTATTTATTATTCATGAGTACATTATAGCATCTTCAGAAATGTATTCGGCAGCAGGTAATCCAGTATGGGAAAACAAAAACGTGCACGTCTAATTATAAGTGACTTGAAGAGATCCTGTGGCAGCATACTTCCTTGGCACTGGCAAAGTACTGCATTATAGATTAAAACAACACAAACATATTACAGTTTGTATGGTGTTTTACTGTTGCTGGATGTTGCTAAGAAACAAAATTGAAACATCTCTTTTGAACCTGAAGCCTCTTGTGAGCGTGGTGTTGCATATGTTGTAAATGTTTTTCACTTTAGGATGGATTAGATGCCAGACCAGGAAAAATAGGGAGGCTTCATTAGCCTTGCACATTTTCCAATCTACTGCCAATGAACCCAACTATTACAGTAGTAAAAACTATGTGAGGAGCTTCAGTGCGTTCTGGGATGAAGTGTTGACAGCTGCTTGTTTGAATATTAATAAAGACTATTGAGCTATCCCATGCCTGTGCTGTCTCTAGCTTGAAACTGTAATGATTTCTCTGTATAATACATCTTTACGTTTCTAACTACATGCCTGTCTGTGGAGATGGGACCCATTTCACCCCTAGAGATGGCACGCCTCACTATAGAGAAAATTACAACCTTGTGCTCCATTAAACATTTATTTTGGCAGCATTGTTGGTTGCTGTTTCTCCTCTTCAATGTAAAGAAGTCAATGCTGATTGAAAGAACACGTGTTCTCTCTCACAAATGGTAATTAATCCTTATTTGTCCAAACTTTTGCAAATAAAAGTCAAAGTCATTCCTAAACCACATGCAAGAAAAGTTAATTCTCCTTCAAAAAATAAAATAATTAACTCAAAAGTTTGATAGAGAAAGGAAGAATTTTACACTGCACAGTATTGTTTCATTTGTTAACAGCAGATGGTTTGTTAAGTCGATCATGCATTGATTAGCTGATGGTGAAGCAGCAGTTTCTGCTGGCTGGATGTGCTTCTTAAAGTTTAAGGACAACACAGTGCTTCAGTTCCTGCTGGTGAGAACCAGCCACACAAGGACACAAACACAACTGCTATGCCTACACAGCACAGGGCAGAGAGGCAAATGGGCCTCCAGAAAAAAATAAATAAAATAAATGTATTTATTGGCAAATAAATTTTCTTGGCTGGTTGATGCAAGTGGAGTAATATTGATTAAATATTCATGGAGTAATGTTTGACTAAAATTGGAAGTACTGACCATCCCCAGCTGAACACAGCGTAGTCCCCATGAGGGCACAAAAATTCAAGGAATTCAGGTGTCAAGTGCAAGTTTACTGCAACTTGGCCTTTCAAAGCAACAGCAACACAAGATTAAACAGCTAATTTTGAACTTTTAAAACCTGGCAATTTGAAATGTATAGGCTAACCACAGCAATTCCTTCTTACTCCCTGTAATGGATTTCCTTAAAGCAACTGTGCAGGTGTCTCATTAGTGGCAGGGCAGTAATGAAATAGTTCATCCTCTCACAGCTGTGACAAGTAAATCATAACAGGATTAACCACGGTGTTGTACCTGGGCATCTGCAGCCATGCAGCTTTGCCAGCTGAGGCGTGTCCTCCTTGCAGCTGTGCTGCACCCACAGTGAAGTGCTACAAGTAGGACAGGGGTGGGTTCACACCAAAGCCAGTCTGTCACTCCCCTCCTCAGCTGGACAGTGGAGAGAAAATACAACAAAAGGCTCATGAGCTGAGATAAGGACTGAAGGATATCACTCACCCGTTACCATCATGGACAAAACAGACCTGACTTGGGAAAATTAATTAAATTTTTTACCAATCGAGTCAGAGTAAGATAATGAGAAATAAAATCAAATCTTAAAAGATCTTTCCCTCACCCCTCCCTTCTTCCTGGCCTTAATTTCACCCCCAGTTTTCTACTTTCCCTCTTCAAGTGATGCAGGGGCACAGGGAATGGGGTCTGTGGTCAGTTCATCACATATTGTCTTTGCCACTCCCTTCTCAGGGAGATGACTCCTCACACTCTTCCCCACTCCAGTGTGGGTCTCTTCCACAGGGTGCAGTCCTTCAGGAACAAGCTGTTGCAGCATGGGTCTCCTGTGGGTTCACAAATCCTGCCAGAAAACCTGCCCCAATGTAAGCTCCTCTCTCCACATGCCTATGGAACCTGCCAGGAGCCTGTTCCTGTGTGGGCTTCCCATGGGGTCACAGACTCCTTCAGTCATCCACCTGCTCTAATGAGGATTCCTCCAGGGATAGCTTCTATCTGTAAGTGGAAAACTTCTCCACTGTGGACCCACACTGGCTGCAGGGGTCCAGTTTGTCTCTCCACGTTCTTCTCCAGGAGCTCCAGGGGAATCTCAGCTCTGGCATTTACTTGAAGCACCTCCTCCCCCTCCTTGTCCCTTGGTGTCTGCGGGGCTGTTCCTCTCAAATATCCTCACTGCCCTCTCCAGCTGCAGTGGCCCAGGGTATCCCCATCTTCCTTCTTAAAAGCTATCCCAAAAGCTTCTACCACCCTTGCTTTGGCAGCAGTGGGTCCATCTTGGAGCCCACTGGCACTGACTTCACAAAACAGAGAGGAGCCTTCCAAGAGCCTCTCACAGGAGCCAGCCCTATGGCCCCCCTGCTACCAAATCCTGGTCATGCAAGCCCAATACAGAGACTTTGTCAGATATTAGCAAACCTGCTGCTAAATTTTACATGTGATTTACTGGAAAGAAATCAACTAACTGGAAAAAGTATTTTGATAAATGGGGCAAACTAATTAATCACTAACTAATGTATCTTTCTCTCAATTTTTTAAAAAAATCGATTTTGATTTTGATTGCAGATCTATTTTCTTCCAATCTACTGGAAGAAAAATCATAATTGACAAAGATAAAAGAAATAAATGGTGGGGTTTTATCATCTTACAGAACTGTAATTGACTCCTAGAGAGGGTAAGGAACTATAGTTCACTATATTCATGGCTGGAAAAACTTCCTCAGGACTAGGATAATATTCCTCTTCAGTCTTTGATGCCTGATTTCCACAAAGATTAAAAGCTCCTTGCAGCATTCATGTCAAATCCACTGCAAAGAAGATAGTCTCATAAATGCTTGAGGCCCTAAAAAAAGTTGCAGAAAAAAGCTGAGGTTTGCACTTTACAAAAGCTCAAGGTGCATCTTGAAAGCCATGCCCAAGGAAAGTTCTACAATCACACTGGAAGGGCAGTGCCTTCCAGAAGAAGGACTAGATGTGTTGTAAGAGCTACACAACAGACAATGCCTCTGTCTGTATCTTAACAAAATCCTGAACTACCAGGAATTAGATAAAACTTTTCAGAAAACTGCAGGGATTTGATAGGCTGTCATACTGAGACTGGCAATCGACATCATGTATTCTCAGGATGTCATTTTAATTCTTAAGTTCATTGAAACAAAACCACAGTATAATGCAGACATTTCCTTAATGTCTAGAGTTTTAATATTTATCTGTAAGTTTTATTGTCAAAATTATTTATTTTTTTTCTGGGCTATTGTTTACCTGTAGGAGTTTCATAAAGACACACTGATTATACAGGCAAGGTGTAAGGGAGGGGACAGAAGAGCCAGTCTGGGCTGTTGGGGAACAGCTGCTTGAACATCTGCTGCCATTCCACTGCACTGTCACACAAATATCTTTCTGACCTGTGGCCTACATGACCGACATGCATATAAGGAGAGAGCAGATACACATGGATGTCATTCTGTTTCCTGGTATTAATGCTGTGATTAAACACAATGCAAGCAACTCAGTATTTTCTCCTCAGTATTAAAATGGTGTCAAGAGTAACACATACTCATTCATGAGTCTTTTAAGTTGGCATTGAAAATAATCCAGAGCCCAAATGAATGGATTTACTAGGACTGTCTTATATGCAGGAATCTTAGATACCCTCTCCAGACCTTGATGTGAGGGCAGGCTGTCACATACATGCTGCCAGGCCAGGTATTGTAAAAGCCAATGTACTTTGGGGAAGTGGTCCTGCTGTAGCTTCTATAAGCATTTTCAGCCACCAGGTCTGTACAATCTGGTTTTTGCCAGGTCACCCTCTCCATGTATAAGAAAAAACTCTTTACAGAGTTTATTGCTAGGTTTCCACAGTGGAGAGGGATGTGTATGTGTATGTGTATGTGTATGTGTATGTGTATGTGTATGTGTATGTGTATGTGTATGTGTATGTGTACATGGATGGAGGGATGGATGATGGATGGATGGATGGATGGATGGATGGATGGATGGATGGATGGATGGATGGATGGATGGATGGATGGATGGATGGATGGATGGATGGATGGATGGATGGATGGATGGATGGATGGATGGATGGATGGATGGATGGATGGATGGATGGATGGATGGATGGATGGATGGATGGATGGATGGATGGATGGATGGATGGATGGATGGATGGATGGATGGATGGATGGATGGATGGATGGATGGATGGATGGATGGATGGATGGATGGATGGATGGATGGATGGATGGATGGATGGATGGATGGATGGATGGATGGATGGATGGATGGATGGATGGATGGATGGATGGATGGATGGATGGATGGATGGATGGATGGATGGATGGATGGATGGATGGATGGATGGATGGATGGATGGATGGATGGATGGATGGATGGATGGATGGATGGATGGATGGATGGATGGATGGATGGATGGATGGATGGATGGATGGATGGATGGATGGATGGATGGATGGATGGATGGATGGATGGATGGATGGATGGATGGATGGATGGATGGATGGATGGATGGATGGATGGATGGATGGATGGATGGATGGATGGATGGATGGATGGATGGATGGATGGATGGATGGATGGATGAAAAGATCGGCTGATTTTGATCAAAAATCTTATCTCCAGTCAAAGCAGAAGAGAGAAAACCCCATAATCAAACTTGTCTATTTTCCAGTAGTATTACCATGGTCTAAAATTTGATGTTTTTTATTAGATATAGCTGATATTTTACCTCAAATAAAAGGAAGAAAAGGGAGAGAAGACAAGCCCTCCTCTTTCCCTTTGCGTAGTATTAATATAACGCACTTCAGAAATCAAAGAATGCTTTAACTTTTTGAATCTAAATATAAATGAAGTAATATGAGTAAAACTGAATGATCATTTAAACATATAGAAAAAATGCAGTAGTAAAAATGAACTGCTGTGCATTCTACCATAAGTTTAATTACACTGAATCATTCTTAAATAATAATGCCTACCTTAAAATGCTTTCCAGGTTTGTGAAGAACCATACAAATAGAGCAACTCATTGTTATTTAGTAGGCAAATGTTCCCTATGCAAACTGCATAGTTATTGTGCTGTAGACTCTTAAAAGCAGAGCAAGTATACAAGCAAGAATTGAGAATGATTTTTGTATAATCAAATCCCATTTGGCAGAAGACTGCAAAAGAGTTGGGCATTTTCAAGAGCAGCATGCAAATGCATGAAGGCGATGCTGAAGGTGCAATGTTCATATACTGTCCTGAGAAAGTGCCTAAAAAACCAACATAGATAGAGCAGACAGCAAAATCTGTCAACTCTCTCCTGATCTGAACTAGATAGCAAGACTGATCATGCAGGGGAAAGAATCAGGAAAGCAGGCCACCCTTTTTTTTTATTTTTAATTTAGACACTAAGTAATACCTAGTATGTTGTTGAAATTTAAGGACAGCTACAAATGAAGTCTTGGAATGCTTCAGCATCACTCTACTCTCCTGCAACAGTATTTTACTTTTTTGAATCTCTTCTTGTCTCCCAGTACTCGTCATTCTTTACATCCACCATGGGAGTGAAGGCATTTCCACAGACTGAAACAGAAGTTGCTTATCAGCTGCTTTGGCAAACATGTTCACCAAGGAATGTGTGGCAAAACGTGCAGCTGCATCCCTGTGTGTAAAGCAGCACCTCTGCTTGAAAGCCGTGTTAATCACATTATTTAATTAGTTCACAAATAATCACTTCACACTTATAATCTGTAGCTAGATGTTTTGGCAGCTGAGACAGGGAAATTAATAAAATCCACATTTGTTTGAAGTAAACCTGTTACATCTTCTTTATCTTTTTCCTTTTTCCCATGTGTTTTATCTCAGGCTTCTGAGAGTTTCATCTTTTTTCTATTTCCAAACTTAATATGCTGAGTATTCAGTTTCCTAGTATCTAATGGTCTCTTCGGTAAGAAGTAAAAAACCATGTGTGATGATATTTTTTTCTTTCATTTCCCTTAGGCCTGGCCTGGCCTAGCCTGGCCTAACTTTCATTAAGTCTCAGGTACAGGGAGGTGCACAAACACACACTAAATTTCTAAGTCTGAAAATGCTTCTCTTGACATCAAAGAATTAGGAGGTGGTTTTTTTTTCTAGTTGGAGCCAAAATTGCAAGTCTCTTTTTCTTTTCATAAAAATATGCTTTTATTGTCTCTAGTCCTTTGTGCTATAATCCTTTCACTCTCCTAATCTTTGCCTCCCTTCCTTTTTCCTTACCCCTTTGTCATTTCATGCCCCCTTTTCTCTCTTCTTTGCTCGTTCCCCATTTCCTCCATCCTCCTCAGTGTCCTCCAGCAATTCCTTCCCTCACCTGCAGTCCCCTGAGGTGGCTGGAGCACTCCCTGACCTCCTCTCCCTTGCAGGGATCTGATGTAGCTTTGCTTCTGCTTCTGTGTCATGGGTTACAGTACAAAATGTAATCAAAAGTGTGTTATTCTATCACCATCTGCTGGAACTGGAATGAGGGGAAGTGATGCAATCTTGTGTTGATAAGCCAGCTGATAAGAAATCAGCAGGACAATTTCCTTATTTCTCCCGCGACCCATCCTCCTCTAGGGAGGGGTTTTCTGCTGATGGGCCATTGAGTCCACTGATAAACTTACATCATCCCATTGGAAAATGCTCCATCCAAGGGGAGAAGCTGATGGGCCATTGAGTCCACTGATAAGCTTATCATCCCATTGGAAAATGCTCCATCCAAGGGGAGAAGCTGATGGGCCATTGAGTCCACTGATAAGCTTATCATCTCATTGGAAAATGCTCCATCCAGGGGGGAGGAGCCAAGCCCCTCTACCTGGATAAAAACCAGAGAATTGGGGCACCAAGGTGCCTTTCTTCACTGGACTCTCAGAGGAAGACCAGGCTCATCTAGTACCGCTGGACTACTGCCAACACCCTGACCAACAGGCTATCAGGTTGTATTCTGACTATGTCAGTAGCTTTCTTTCTTTTCTTCCTATTTCCTAATAAATTGTATTTCTGACTTAGAGTCTCTCACTGGTTTTGTTCTCAAACCAGTACATTCTGTGATGGCAACCAGCTCCTGTTTAAGACGGTACTTCCCAGATGGATTACAGCATACTCTCATTTCAAGTGCATCAGTAATTTCTTCTATTGAATAATAAATGCTTTGCACATCTGCACCTACTTTGAGCCATCCCAATATCACGGCACCCTCTCATCACCTTTGGGTGCTGGCTCTCCAGAGTGCTTTGCCTGCTCTGGGACTATGTAACTGGGCAACTCTGGTGACAGGGTAGTTTGGTTGTAAACTCTGGAGCAACCAGAAGGAAGGAGGGATGAAAAGTGCCCCTCTAAACACTGGGGGTATTCTGGTGTCTAGCACAGCACTTTTGGCTTTTATTTTTTGACAGTGATATTTAAGTTTTCACCTCTGAAAGAAGCAATATAAGGTGCTGAAACAATTATGCATTTAATTGCAGATTTTCCAGTATATGTCTCTCCTTGCTGAAACAACTTTTATCATTAAAGGTTCTCCACTACTTTTTCTTAAATTAACAGTTTTACTCCAGATTAAGTCCAAGTCTTTGATACTTTATTTCATATTTCTCCAGGAATCAGAATTATTTATAGTTTAAAACTGTTGTGCTTGGCATTTCCATCTACAAGGGCATAGGTTCTAACCTTACTGGACATTACCCACCAACAGTGATCTGAGCTCTGCATTTATTTGGCTTTACACTTATTCCTTCTAGAGTAGCAAAAGAGCAGCAAGAGATTCATGGCTTTTCACACACTGAAATTTAGTAAATTTTATTATACAGTTTCTAGATTACCCTTATCACAACAGGTTCAACTTTTTGTGGGCATTGGAACTTTACTGTAGTCATGAAGTTGACAGATTTTGTGCAGACGTCATGACATGGCTCTCAGAAAAACCCAATTATAAAAGTGTCACTTAAAAGAAGGATAAGAGGTCTTCTGCAAGTGCATGGATTGCTGCCCTCAATTCCAGAAGTGATCTGTTGCAGCAAATGCACAGGTACAGAAGAAAAGACTGGGTTAGGGGTTGGACCACAAATGAAGAATCTCCTTGGCAAGATTACAACATATTTCAGTTGTAGTTTCTGGGTTAAGCAGAGCTCTAAATCACATTAGTAGTCGAAAGTTAGACAAAAAGGGACTTGTCAAATGAAATATTTATATGAAGAACAGGGCTTCTTTGTCAACTTCTCTTGGGAGAAGCTCCGTTCATAGTCCACACATGGAAGTGGCTGTATGTCATATTTTTAAACTTCCTGTGGTTCATAAACACCACAGATGTGCAACTCCAAAATTACGGGGTCTTTCCCCTTACCGCAGGGACTGACCACCAGCTCACAGAGGACGCGAGCGCATCCTGCTGCAGCTTTCGGGACGCGGGTACAGCGACAGACTGGACGGCACGCGGGCAAGCAGCTGGCTGGAACACAGGACACCCGGCAGCAAGAGGAGGCGCGACCCTCGCTCTTATTTTCACCCTTTCGGCCCCCTCAGGGGTTGGATCCGATAGTGAACAGTTAAATTGCAATTATTTGGGGACGCAGTGGGGCACCGGGGGTGACGGCCGAGGCCCCGCGCTGCCTGTAGCCGCGCCCGCCAGGGGGCGCCGCGACGCCAGGGAGCCCGGCCCCGCTCCCGAACCGCGGCCCGAGCGCTGCTCCCCGCGGGG